>MDKI01016291.1:0-11581 GCA_005239505.1 Nicotiana paniculata | reverse complement strand
CAAGGATGTGAATTGATGCTCTCATTAGGGGGAGTTAATGCGCGTTGCACTCTTTTTCCCTTAGAAGATTTTGTCCCACTGTGCTTTCCTTGCGAGGTTTTTAACGAGGCAACCAAAAGGCGCATTTCTAAATACATGCACTCTTTTTTTTTTTCTAGAATTTTTTTTCCATTGGATTTTATTTTAGTTAAGGTTTTAACGAGACACATTATTTGTTGAATAGACATTCAAGGGGGAGCGTTATAAATAGAACTCTATTTAGAGTGAATGTCTATCTTTTAGAGAGTTCTACTTTGTGGCTAAGTCATTTTTCCCCTATAAATAGAGGGGTCTTAGCTCATTGTAAATCATCCCAAAATTCAATAAGAATTCCCTCTCTCTCTTTCTCTGCAATATTGTTCTTCTTCTTTTATTGTTTCATAACAAAAATATTATTCTCATTTAGCTAGCGTAATAAATGAATAAATTTTATCCCACATAAGTGTTCAGGTGCCTTTTTGTAATTTATCCGGACTTATGTTGAAACTTATGAAAATTGTTATTGTTTATGTTGTCTAGTACTAAATATAACATATAATAATATTTTATCATAATTTTTTAAAAATTTGTCAAATAATGTAAATTAAAAATTATATTTTTTGGTCTTTTAAAAATTTGAGAATGAAAAAGTTTGCGTTATACTTCCTAAAAGTTTGATAGTGAATAATATGTAAAATTTAAAAAATGACTAATATTAAACTAATACTTTACATAAAAATTATAGCGAGACATTTTCATTTGTTGGACTGAATGCAAGAAAGAAAGAAAAAACCCCAACTCATTTATAATATAGTCTGTCTTCTACTATTTTACCTTATTGCTTCAAATTTGTATTTTATCGATTCGAGGTACTATAATCGATTTTGCTATATCTTATGTTTTTTTCACGGTCAATACTCTTCTTACAAGAGTAAATTTTATGTACCTCAATTGTTTGGTCAATTTGACAAATAATTTTTCTTATATGATGAATTTGTAAAACAATTGAATTGGGTTCTTTTGCTAATTAGTTAATTCAATGACTTAATTATTTATTCTCAACATTAGAGGAAATAATTTAGTTTTTATTAATTCAAACTCTTAGTATTTGCTCATTCTAATTTTCAGTCCAATAAAAATTCAATTTTCAAATAGTAAGAAAAGTCATATATTTTGAATTTTTTATGTTTTCTGAAGCATTGTGTGTTTGACACTTTTGACTCCTACAGGGGTTTTCTAATCACGTTTTGTATAATAAAAAATATTTTAGGAGCAGTTCAGTACAAATCTAATATTAATGGGCTTTAAATAAGGAAATATATAAAATGGGAAGTTTATTCGGGAGCTGCCACGTGTCACTCCATCCAAATTAAGGGCAATATTGTTACAAAATATGACGGTAGGGGTATGGATAGCCCAATAGTATAACGAAGGTACAAGTAGACAATATTTGAAAGTAGAGGGGTATATTTGGCCCTTTTCCGATAATATAAAATACAATGTTTTCTTTTGAGATGGAAATACATTAATTAATACTTCCTCGATCCATAATAAGTGACATTTTGGCCATTGGCACGCTCCATAAGAAAATACTAACTCATAGTATAAAAAAAAAATATTTTGACTGTTAATTAAAATTAACATATTGTTAACTTGACATAATTGTAAGCAAGGGCAATTGGAAAAATAAATTAATTCCTTCTTGATTATGTAAAAGGTCACTTATTTTGGACCAAAATAAAAAGGTAAATAAATCACTTATTATGGACCGGAGGGAGTAACTTCTGTTCATTTAAAGACATGCATCATAATTCTAGCTAAAAAAAGGAGAGGAATTTTCAGAAACCACTATTGTTTAGTGGTTATTAACTTCCTATAGCTACCATATGCATAATTACTTCCTATAGCTACTATTCAGTTGTTACGGTAGTCTATTCATTGTATTTGGACTGTTGTGTTCATGAATACAGCAGCAAACAACGCCTAAAACTCATGGTAGTCCAATTGTATGCGCATGTGTTCGTGCCATGTATTCATGCATAGAAAAGCAAAAAGCGCCTAAAATCATGGCAGTCCAATTGTACGCGCATGTATTCACATGTATTCATGAATACAACAGCAAAAAACGCCTAAAATCATGGCAGTCCAGTTGTACGTGCATGTATTCACATGTATTCGCACTGCTGTATTCATGAATATAGCAGTAAAAAGCGCCTAAAATCAGGGCAGTCCAGCTGTATGCGCATGCATTCACATGTATTCGCACCATGTATTCAAATACATTAACATCAATCACCTTAAAAATAGGTATTTTCGGTTGTCTAAGAGAGGAAAAACATAAATAGCGTATTTCGTTCCTTATTTTATGTCTTAATGATAGTATATACCATAAATACTTATGTTGCTATAAAATATATATAAAGGTAGCTATAGAAAATAGTATTTTAAAATAATTTTGATTTATAATAGGAGGTAAAATTTCTAAAAAAGGGAGTAGCTCAAATAATACGTGACAAAAGCAATAATATTTGTTCATTATCACAAAAATTAAAGGACAAAGATAGTTAGAGAGAAAAATAAATGACAATAAAATAGAGTTCAAACTATTGTACCTTTGTTTCCGTCCATAAATGAGGCAGTGAATTGTGTCGGAGTTGAAGGTGAACAAGCATTTTGAGTTCAAATATAGATGGAAATGACTCCCAAGGATAGTTATTGCAAACAAAACAACACAAGTTGTGGGGCAGATACTCAATGGCATCATGGGTCGATGACATCCCTATGTTAAATATTCTAAGCCTTTTCATATTTTTCATGGCCTCGTTGCTAAAGCGTAATGTACTAGAATAAGAAGAAACCCAAATTGCTTCCATTGCCATGGTCCCCTGGTAAGAAGAAGATCATTAGTCTACAAAGTATAATTTCAATTAAAGAGGCTACTAAACAAATTAGGCAATTAATGTTTTTTTAGCTAATGAGGCAATTAATATTACTTTTGTATCTCCTACTAACTAAAGTACACAACTAAAATGATGTACCTGCAAGACTATGAAGCAAGAGGAACCGATAACTGGAATTGACTACCCTATGTGTCTTTGGAATATAATATAAAATTAGAAATTAGATATTATTGCATTATATTTAGCCTACTTACTGTGCTGTTGCTCATCACTTCTTCGACTTCCTCGGCGAGCCATAGTCTGCTACGTTCTCCGGGATCTTTTTGAAAATTCACTATATATTTAGCCATATCCTGTATTAAGTCATGCATTTGAACCTGATTATATTCAGAGATGAACACAAGAGATTTGTCAATTAAAATACGCAACCCGTATTCAACTCCAATATGACAACTCTCAAGAATTTGTAGGATGTAGTCTTTTTCTTCCCCTCGCAAGAAGCATGCTATATCTAGAAACATCTCTTGTTGGATGGGCTCCAATCCATCATAACTGATTTTGAGCTTTTCAACAATTCTAGAATTAGAGTTATTTTTCATTTGCTCCATAGCACTTCTCCATTCAGTCAGTCGTAGGTTATGCAACAAAGAACCCCACACTTTGAGGGCTAAAGGAAGGCCTTTAGCATAATTTACTACCTCCAATGAAAGCTTCTTAAAATGCTCATCTGGAACTTTTTTTCCAAAAGCATACTGATTGAACAATTGAATGGATTCATGAACAGGTAGTGCACTCACTTCATATATTACATCATTCTTCTCTATCAAATTCTTGTCTCTAGTTGTTACAATAATTCTACTGCCATCACCAAACCAATCATGATCACCTGCTAAATACTCCAAATAATGATCTTTATCATCTATGTCATCAAGCACAATTAGGACCTTCTTAGAACGCAGTCTACTAGCCATTTGGTGCTTTCCTTCCTCCTCATTATTATAATTAGCTTTTTCCCTTAAAAGATTAGAGAGAAGGATATTTTGCAGAGAATGCATTCCATGTTTGTTTTCTTTAATATCCTTAAGGAAACAAGCACCATCAAATTGATAGGGACTATCCCTTCTTCCTAAAAGAGTATCAAACATAGCTCTTGCTATTGTCGTTTTACCGACTCCCCCCATGCCCCAGATCCCCATAATCCGAACATCATTGATTTCTAACTCTAGTAAGGATTCTATTTTCTCTAAATGAGTATCTATTCCAACAATGTTTTGCAAATAAGATAAAGAAATTTTGCATAATTTGGACGAGATTTGGTCAACAATCTGCCGAATACAGTCTGCATCAGTCCTACAAAAGTAAGAAGATTGTCATTTATACAAGGAGTGTGCACATAAATCAAACTCTTTGAAGAACTAATTAAAATTTTATCTAGGTAATAATGTTATTGAGGTTGTAATTAAATTGATAGAACCATATATAATTGTTAGGTTTCGTGAATGGGGTGAATGGGAAATGGAAAAGGCACCTTTTAAATTGCACCTCTTGTCTCACCCTTTCATTGTCTATAAACTTTAGAGGCTTAGCCTCATTTTCATGATGGAAAAATTCTGAAATCCTCCCATTTTCTTTGCATTAGTTTTCCAAAACAAAATATAGGTGTCACGTGTGATTTGCTCCGCCTTATTGCGTTCGCTGAAATAGTGGTGTTTGAGGTACCGCTACACCAGTGTGGATAATCCATTCTATTCTGAAATGAAATAATCCTAAACCTCAGGTACTAGAAGAAGATTAAGTTCCTTAAGGACACACTATGAATTCAGCGGGCTCGAATTTAATTTTGTTCTTCCTATGCATTTCTGTTTTTCTTGTACTTTACAAAATTTTCTGGTTTCGAACACAAATTATTAACAATAGTCACCTATCATTACATATTCCGAAAATTTGAAAAATTTATTTAAGATTATGTTTAACTCATTTGAATGTAGAGTATCAGCTTATGTGTTTTTAACTCACTTGTCACGATTATCACATGAGCCTTTGAGATTGGCCGCTGCATTTAAAGCAATCCTCCATCTTTGTATTCTCTCAGCATCATCCTTATACTTTTTTTCATGTTCTTCAAAGGCTTTTGCAAAACTCTCCTTTTGGTTCCGAACATGTGATGGATCCACATCATAGAATATCGGTATAACAGTTTGTTTAAATTGATTCTTGCATTCCATGATCTTCACTAGTTCATTCAAACACCACCTCGATGTTGCATAATTCTCTGAGAAAACGACGATGGAAAATTGAGACTCTTCTATGGCTTTACAGATTTCTTCTGGGATGGTTGCACCGTACTCTAGCCTTTTTTCATCTTGAAAGGTTTTTATTCCCCTATCATTCAAGACTTCATATAAGTGACTTGTAAACGTTTTTCGAGTATCTTCGCCTCTAAAACTTAGGAAAACATCATAGCTCCATCTTGAAGAAGAAGAAGAAGAAGAAGCCATTTAATTCTCTGAAAAGAGTAAGAAAACTGTATGTGAAAAAATTGTACTCAGTGTTAATTCTCTGAAAAGAGTAAGAAAACTGTATGTGAAAAAATTGTACTCAGTGTTAATTCTCTGAAAAGAGTAAGAAAACTATATGTTAAAAAATTGTGGTTGTGGTAAGAGAAATATTTATATATGTTAGAAGAGACAAGAATTATTGCTATTGGAAAAGTTCGTATGAGATGGGCTCTACTCCATAGAATTATTGGTATTGGACCTAGTAAAATGTGGTAGGAAAATTCTTCTTAATGTTGACGTGAATTATTGTTACTCTCTGGTTCTCTCTGAACTTTAGTAGAAGGAAGTAGGAAATTCCTTCAACACTGCACTGTATATACACAATGGACAGCTAAAGGTACAAGTGGATGCATTGAATTGAATTATTGCTCCAAAGCACAAACAAAAACTTCCCTCTCTCGCTTCTCTGCCAAAGAAAAAGGACCCATTGATTGAATTTCTTTTTCTATTTTAATTTTCTACGGAGGTTGACAAAGTCTTTGTCCCACGAAATATTTCTCAGTTTTTTATTTTTTATTTTTTATATGATTATATTATCCGAGTTAGCTTGTTCCATCTCAACCATTTTATTGGAAACTTAGGCCGATAAAAATTAATCACCTAATGATTTTTGCCTCTAATTTTCTTATTTGAACATAAACAATTTCATGATTTTTATCTCACTTTATTGACCATTAGCACACCTTTAGATCAAAATATTTCTCAGTCTTGAATACAATGAATTAATAAAGAACCTAAATAAATTGTTATTTTGTAGCTTAAATTATTTTCTTGTATTTTTAGGAAAATCATAATCCCTATAAGTTTAGGAAAATCTATTGTCCTAATAGATTTGGGAAAGGAAAACCTATAGTCCTCATCAAATTGGAAAACCTTTCTCTTATAGGTTTGGGACCTTTTCGGGTCTATATATAGGGGTTGTAGTTGGAGATTCTATAGATTGTACTGTGCTTTTCTTCTCAATCACAGTGGAAAACTCTCTCTGCTTTTGCCCCGAGGATTAGGCTTAGTCGAACCTCGTTAAATCCTTGTGTTGATTTTTCTTCTCTATTTGATTTATATGTGATTGTGTGTTAGTTAACCCACGATATTCCGCAACAATTGGTATCCGAGCAAGGTTCGGGTTTCTACATATAATCTAGGGTTAAGATGTCTTCATCATCTTCAACAAAGTACGAAGTAGAGAAATTACAGGGGTTCTAGTTTCAGTCTATGGAAGATTAGGATGAAATCGTCCCTGGTGTTACAAGGATTATGGAAGGCAATTGATGGGGATTTTCTGGAAGAGATGAAAGAGACAAAGAAGGCAGACCTGAAGGAGAGAGCTTTGAGTGCGATCTTCATGAGTGTTACAGATAGCGTTCTTGGGGAAATTGCTGAAGAAAATTCTGCAGCAACGGCATGGAAGAAGCTGGAAGGTCTGTATTCTAAGAAATCGCTGACAAACCGCCTCTACCTGAAAAAGAAGTTATACAATCTCCGTATGAACGAAGGTACACCTATTAAAACTCACATTGATGAGTTTAATTCAATTATAATGGACCTGAAGAATGTGGATATCAAAATTGAGAGTGAGGATCAGGCATTGATTATGTTATGTTCTTTACCACCATCTTATGATACTTTTGCCGATACGCTGCTATATGAAAAAGACAACATTTCACTGGAAGATGTTAGTAATGCACTAAAATCTAAAGAGTTGAAAAAGAGCTTTCCAGACAGCAAGATTGAGAAGTGAGGGACTTGTGATTAGAGGAAGAACACAACAAAAGGACTTTAACAGGAAAAAGTCAACCGCCAGATCAAAGTCTAGAGTAAGGAAACAACATTGTTATGAGTGCAGGGAGAAAGGTCACTACAAGAAAGATTGTCATAAGCTAAAGGATAAAAGAGGGAAGCAAAAAATGGATAATTCGGCAAATATTGTTGACACTGGCAATAATTCTGATGATAGTGACTATGTAGGGGAAGTCTGTGCTGTGAGTTCTAGTCATGGGCATAATTCTTGGGTTCTTGATTCCGGTGCTACTTTCCACATGTGTCCACACAAGAATTGATTTGCAACTTACAAGAAAATGAGTGGGAATGTCTACATGGGAGATGATAATCCATTACCAGTAGAGGGGGTTGGTAACATCAAATTGAGAATGTTCGACGGAATTATCAGAAACATTGAGTGTTGTCATGTTTCTCGGATAAAGAGAAATTTGATTTCTCTTTTGAATTTGGATGATCAAGGGTATAAATTTCACTCCGAGAATGGAATACTTAAGGTTTGTAAAGGCTCTATGGCACTCATGAAGGGTAAACTGCATTCTAAATTGTATTATCTTCAGGTCAGTGTAGTTGAAGGGGAAACGGTTGTAGCTTCTGCGAAAAGTGATCTGAATCAGTCTCAGTTGTGGCACTTGCGACTTGGCCATATGAGTGATAATGGATTGTCTTTGTTGAGTAAGCAGAATTTGCTGAATGGGTACAAAAATCAAGTTTTGAATCTTTGTGAGCAATTATGTGTTTGGTAAACAGACAAGGGTAAAGTTCAGCTAGAAGGCCGAGCACAAGACCAAAGACAAGTTAAATTATATACACTCTGACTTGTGGGGTCCAAATAGAGTTCCCTTCAAGTGTGGTGCCAGGTGTTTTATGACTTTGATTGATGATTACTCAAGGATGGTGTGGGTGTATTTTTTGAAAACAAAAGATGAGGAATTTCTGACATTTGTTAAATGGAAGATGATGGTTGAGAGGCAGACGTAAAGAAAAGTTAAGCGTCTTCGAACTGACAATGGGCTGGAATTTTGTAATTATAAGTTCGATAATTTTTGCAGCAGAGAGGGCATAGTGAGACACCGCACTTGTGTCAGAACACCACAACAAAATGGTGTTGCAGGATGTATGAACAGAATACTTTGTGATAGGGCACAAAGCATGCTTTCACACTTATGTGTTAGCAAAGATTTTTGGACTGAAGCAATCAATACAACTTGTTATTTGGTCAACAGATCTCCATCCACGACTATTGAGTTCAAAACTCCTTTTGAGGTATGGTCATGTTCGCCTGCTGATTATTCAAATTTAAGGATATTTGGTTGTCCTGCTTATGCTCATGTGAGGGATGGAAAACTTGAGCCGAGGCCAAAGAAGTGCATATTTCTAGGGTATGCAACTGGAGTGAAAGGTTATAGGTTGTGGTGCACAGACCAAAAGACTCCAGGGCTAATTATCAGTAAGGATGTAACATTCAATGAATCTGCCTCACTGGACAGTCATAGGGAGAAGGCAATAGCAGAAACAGATTGTGGTATCAGTGACCTCATAGAGCTAGAAATTGAATCTCCACCAGCTCAGGCCAGTAGTTCTAAAGTAGAGGAAGTGGAGGAGGTGCAAAATATTGATCAAGATGATAATGTTCATGCACATGCGCAACAACAACCATATAGTATTGCAACAGGCAAAGAGAAAAGAGTGATCAACCGACCGCAAATGTTTGCAAACATAGTTGATGGGAATCTTCTTGGATATACGAATCTAGGGGGATTTTCTTTGGCAGTTGCAGAGACTGTTGATGTATTTGAGTGTTATAGCTACTCAGAAGCTATTTAGAGTCCAGAACCAAATCGACAGATTAGTGCTATGGCTAAATAGATTGAGTCTCTTAACAAGTTTAGGCATTACCTAGACTTGGTTGATGTGTGCGGCAATGGATAGAGCCCTTGCGAGGGGTGAGGGCAAGGTAGAGAGACGTTGTTCCTGTTGATGAAGAGAATTCAAGCCAAGAGGAAGACTTTTTATTTTGTGGCTTGAGTTATTTCCTTGTATTTTTAGGAAAACCATAATCCCTATAGGTTTAGGAAAATCCATTGTCCTAATAAATTTGGGAAAGGAAAACCTATAGTCCTTATCAAATTGGGAAACCTTTCTCTTATAGGTTTGGGATCTTTGGAAAACTCTCTCTGCTTTTGCCCCGAGGATTAGGCTTAGCCGAACCTCATTAAATCCTTGTGTTGATTTTTTTTCTCTATTTGCTTTGTGTGTGATTGTGTGCTAGTTAACCCACGATATTCCGCAACATAAATGCACTATCAACAAATTACGAGCATGTTTATTTGAATCGTAGAATATGTTAAAGACTAAAAGCAAGGTAATATCCGAGTAATTTCTACTTTATCATAGTTGAAGATAATAACCAATCAAAAGCACTACCGTCTATTTTGCACCTTATATTTCTTTGTGCATACCGTGAAAACATAAATGGGCCTAGAAATAACGTGGAATGTGTCTTTTTCCAATTTGAAATTTATTACGATTTAAGTCTTTTCTATTTAAATTTCTAAGAAGTGCTGTATTGAAAAGTACTAAATAGTAATAAAAAAGAGCTTTCTACATTTGCAGAAGAAGAACGTAACGACCCGACTTGTCGTTTTAAGAATTTATGTCCCGTTCAGCAACTTAAGTTCCCGAGTAACTTTGTAATATGTATTTTTGACTTGCGTGTGTGGTCGAGTTTGATTTTGGGAAGATTCAGAATTAAATTGAAAGAATAATTCTCATTTTTGAAGCTTAAATGAAAAGAGTGGACCGGAGTTTGACTTTTGACCAAACGACTCCGGAATAGAATTTTGATGATGTCAATAGCTTCTTATGATAATTTCATACTTAGGCGTATGTCCGGATTTGGATTTGGAAGTCCGTAGGACAATTCGACACATTTTGGCGAAAAGTTGGAAAATGAAGTTTTTGAAATATTCATAAATTTGACCATAAGTCGATTGGTTGATAAAAAGGTTGGATTTTTATTCCGAAAATTGGAAAAACTCCATTATGTCATTTATGACTCGTGTGCAAAATTTAAAGACATTCCGGATTGATTTGATATGTTTCAGCGCAATATATAGAATTTGGAAGATTTGAAAACTCATAATTCGATTCGAGGTGCGACTTGTAATCTCAGCGTCGTTTCATATAATTAAGACCACGAGTAGGTTTGTGTTATGTTACGGGACTTATTGGTATATTTGGACAAGGTCCCGAGTGGCTCGGACGAGTTTCGAATAGGGTTAGGATCGTTTGGCGCCTTGTTGAAACTGCTGAAATTTCTTTTGGTAGAAGCTGTTTTTGGATAGCAACTTGTGCAATCGCACTGCGAAATTTGGAGCGCAGGTGGGACGTCGCAAAAGCGACGCCTTGCATCGCAAAATCAAGGATGACTGAGCTGGAGCGGGCTTCGCAGAAGTGGAAAAAAAGAGAGCACGCTTTAGCGGCCTCGCAGAAGCGGACAGTCTGCCACAGGTGCGATGAATCAGCTAGACAGTGTTCTCCTCAGGAGCGACTCTTGTATCGCAGAAGCATGTCACGACCCAAAATCCATTAAAGGTCGTGATGGAACCGAACACCGTTGTCAGGCAAGCCAACAATAAATACTTAATTTAGTTCTCATTTTAATATTTTTGAAATCATATTCTCCTTCAATTAAATAGTCAAAGATGGAATTTACAGAGTAAAGAATGATATTTGACCAATTTCAATACAGAACAATCCATAATCACTCCAAAACCCGTTGTCACAATTGCATGAGCATCAACTAGGAAGTAAAGTGTCACGACCCAAAATCCATTAAAGTTCGTGATGGAGCCGGACGCCATTGTCAGGCAAGCCAACAATAAATACTTAATTTTATTCTCATTTTAAGAATTTAGAAATTATATTTTTCCTTTAATTAAACAGTAAGAGATGGAAGTTATAGAGTGAATAATAATATTTTTACAACAATTTCAATACAGTGCAATCTATAATCGCTCCAAACCCGATGTCACACGCGCAAGAACATCAACTAAGAATATAAAATAAAATACAACATCTGTCCGGAATGCAAATTGGACAGGAGAAATACAATACTCGGAAGGAGACTCTGCTGGCCACGGGTCGTAATATGGAGTGCAACTCACCTAAGTCTCTGCATGCGTACATGATCACGCTCAACTATGTCTTATAGAAAGACTAAACGGGCGCTGCAAATATAATTTGGGGTATTACACCCAAAGTCGATCCCACAGAGAATTGAACGTATCAATTGAGTCTATAAAATACTAAACTAGTGTTTAATCA
>MDKI01033569.1:0-10404 GCA_005239505.1 Nicotiana paniculata | reverse complement strand
TACAATGACCCAAATAGCATCAAAACTCTTCGAAGTTCGTGGAAGCCCAACTACAAAGTCCATGGTGATCTGCTCCCACTT
Source organism: Nicotiana paniculata (assembly GCA_005239505.1). NCBI lineage: Eukaryota > Viridiplantae > Streptophyta > Magnoliopsida > Solanales > Solanaceae > Nicotiana > Nicotiana paniculata. The sequence goes on along the minus strand of MDKI01033569.1, from coordinate 10,323 downwards.
CTACTCTGGAATATCTAACCTCTGAAGTAATCCACCTGGTCTCTGGTGCTCATACTTGACCTGCTAGAAGTTGAGACACCGTTCTACGTACTCCAAAATGTCTCTCTTCATCCGCCTCCACCAATACTGCTGCCTCAGATCCTGGTACATCTTCGCGGCACCCGGATGAATAGAATACCGCGAACTGTGAGCCTCTACTAATATCAACTCTCGAATACCATCCACGTTGGGCACGCAAATACGACCCTGCATCCTCATAACTCTGCCATCGCCAATAGTCACATCCCGGGCGTCACCCCGACGAACTCTATCCTGAAGAACTAACAAGTGGCGGTCATAGTATTGTCGTGACTTAATCTGATCAAATAAAGAAGACCGGGAAGCCATGCTAGTTACCACCCACGAAGGGTCTGACAAATCCAATCCCGCTAAAGCCTGAACATCAAGTGCTAACGGTCGCTCTGCTGCTGAAAGGTAAGATAGGCTCCCCAAACTCTCTGCTCTACGACTCAAGGCATCGACCACTACATTGGCCTTTCCCGGGTGTTACAAAATAGTTAAGTCATAGTCCTTAAGAAGATCTAACCATCTCCTCTGATGCAAATTCGAGTCCTTCTGCCTTAGTATATATTGCAAGCTACGATGATCAGTGAAAATCTCACACTGTACCCCATACAAGTAATGCTTCCAAATCTTTAAGGCATGGACGATGGCAGCTAACTCAAGATCGTGCACTGGATAATTCTTCTCGTGCACCTTCAACTGTCTGGATGCGTAGGCAATCACCCTACCGTCCTGCATCAAAACTGCTCCCAATCCAACTCTATAAGCATCACAATAGAATATGTAAGAACCCGAACATGTAGGCAATACCAATACTGGAGTTGTAGTCAATGCTAACTTGAGCTTCTGAAAGCTCTCCTCGCACTCATCGGACCATCTGAATGGAGCACCCTTCTGGGTCAATCTGGTCAAAGGTGAAGCAATAGAAGAAAATCCCTCCACAAAGCGACGGTAATAACCCGCCAAACCCAGGAAACTCCTAATCTTCGTAGCTGAGGACGGTCTGGGCCAACTCTGCACCGCCTCTATCTTCTTCAGGTCCACCTGAATACCCTCACTAGACACTATGTGGCCCAAGAAAGCTACCGAACTAAGACAATACTCACATTTGGAGAACTTTGCATAAAGCTTCTCCTCTCTCAATCTCTGCAACACAACCCTCAATTGCTGAGTGTGCTCCTCCTGGCTACGAGAGTACACCAGGATGTCATCAATGAACACAATAATGAATGAATCAAGGTAAGGCTGAAACACGCTGTTCATCAAATTCATGAACGCGGGTGGGTCATTGGTCAGCCCAAAAGACATAACCAGAAACTCATAGTGGCCATATCTGGTCCTAAAAGCAGTCTTCGGAATATCAGAATCCCGAATCTTCAGCTGATGGTACCCAGACCTCAAGTCGATCTTGGAGAACATCCTATCTCCCTGAAGTTGATCGAACAAGTCATCAATACGGGGCAAAGGATACCGGTTCTTCACCGTAACCTTGTTCAACTGCCTATAGTCAATGCACATACGCATGGATCCATCCTTCTTCTTTACGAACAACACCGGTGCACCCCAAGGTGACACACTAGGCCGAATGAACCCCTTATCTAGGAGTTCTTGAAGTTGTTCCTTCAGTTCCTTCAACTCTGTTGGGGCCATGCGATAAGTAGGAATAGATATAGGTTGGGTCTCAGGCAATAAGTCAATACCAAAATCAATGTCCCTGTCAGGTGGCATGCTTGCAGGTCTGCTGGGAAAACGTCCGGGAACCCACGGACCACGAGAACAGAATCAATGGAAGGAGTCTCACTACTAACACCCCTCACAAAGGACAGATAAGACTCACACCCCTTCCCAATCATACGATGAGCCTTCATAAAGGAAATCACCCGACTAGGCACGTACTCCACCAAACCTCTCCACTCAATCCTTGGCAATCCGGGCATCGCTAAGGTCACGGTCTTGACGTGACAGTTGAGAACGACATGGTATGGAGATAGCCAATCCATGCCTAAAATCACATCGAAGTCAACCATGCTAAGTAAATAATAGATCTTCCCGGGTCTCCCAACCCCCAATAGATATAATACAAGACCGGTACACCTAGTCTACCACAGCAATATCCCCCACCGGAGTCAACACATGAACAACTGAAAATAAGGACTCACGGGGTATATCCAAGAAATGTGCAAAGTATGAAGAAACATATGAATACGTAGAACCAGGATCAAATAATACTCCAACATCTCGGTGACAGACTGAGATAATACCTGTAATCACTGCCTCTGAAGCTATGGCATCTGGTCTACCCGGAAGTGCATAGAAACGGGCCTGTCCTCCACCTGACCGACCTCCCCCTCTAGAGCGGCCTCTGACTGATTGAACTCGACCCTTGGTTGCCTGAGCGGGTGGTGTAGAAACTGGTGCTGAAGCTGGAGCCTGGTTCCTGTGCTGAAATGAACTACCCGAAAGGCGGGGACAATACCTCTTGATGTGACCCGGATCCCCACACTCAAAACAACCTCTACTAGCAATTGGCGATGGGGACTGAAGGGAACCCCTGGGACCAGGGTAGCTGCTAGAAGAACTATGTGCTGAGGAACCCTGAATCGATGGTGGCCGGGATGAGCTCTGGGATGGAAGTGCATTAAATGAGGAACGGTTAGGATGAGAGCTACGGGGACCGTGTCCTGATGAAGCACCACTGTAAGTTGGACGGGCTGGCGGAGGAGGCCTGAATGGTCTACCTGCTGTGCCGAGACTGACCTCCCGAGTGATCACCACTATAATTACCAGAACCTCGAGGACTCTTGGCCTCTCTCTTTACACGCTCCTGGAGGCACACTAACTCAATCTCCCTGGCTATGTCAACTACTTCCTCAAAAGAAGCAACAGATACCCTCTCCCTGGTCAGAAAAACCCGTAGCTAGTAGGCAAGACCATCAACAAATCTCTGAATCCTCTCCCTGTCTGTGGGAACTAGCTAGATGGCATGACGAGCTAACTCAGAGAACCTCATCTCATACTGCGTCACGGTCATGTCTCCCTGACGCAACTGCTCGAACTCTCTGCGCAGCTCCTCTCTGCGAGACTGTGGTATATACTTCTCCAGAAAGAGAATGGAGAACCTGTGCCATGTAAGGGGCGCTGCATCAGCGGTTCCACGCCTCTCATAGGCCTCCCACCAAGCAAGTGCAACTCCTGAAAACTGGAATGTAGTGAATGGAACCCCGCTGGCCTATAATATCCCTGCGGTACGTAGTATCCTTTGACACTTGTCCAAAAAGGTCTGGGCATCCTCGCCCTCTGTACCCCTAAAAGTCAGAGGCTAGAGTCTGCTGGACCTCTCCAACCTACGCTGCTCATTATTAACTAAAGATAGGACCACATAATCCTGTACTGGAGCAATCTGCTGCAATGGGGCTGCCCCAGGTGTCTGAAGTCCCTGGGTGACCTGCTAAGGTGTCCGGGCAGCTGGAGTCTGGATGCCTCCCCCGGCCTGAGAAGTAGTAGCACTAGTGGACATAGCGACGACTTGTGTCAAGCTGGTGCACACTGTCAAAATATGGGCTAGGGTCTCCTGAAGACCCGGAATCACAATGGGCACTGCTCGTTCCTGAGTCTGCCTCGCTGGGATCTCAGCTGCGGGGACCTGCTCCTGAGTAATGGGAGGGTCCACAGGTGCTGCCCCGGCTGCTGTGCGGGTTGCACCCTTCCCTCTGCCAGGGGCGCGACCACGGCCTCGACCTCGGGCTGGTCCTGCTGGGATCTGGTCACCACTATCATTAGCACGAGTCCTCACCATCTGTGAGAGAATGAAAACAACAGAAATTTAGTTTCAGAGTTCAACAGAGCCGCACGACATAATTCAAAGAATGTGAAATTTTTCCTAAAGGTTTTGTAGCCTCTCGAAGATAAGTACAGACGTCTATGTACCGATCCGCAAGACTCTACTATCCCTGCTCATGACTGGTGAGACCTATTTAACCTAGCGCTCTGATACCAACTTGTCACGACCCATTTCCGAAGTCGTGATGGCGCCTGTCGTGGAACCAGGCAAGTCATCCATTTTATCTAACTAAATATAATTTCCCATAAAATGCCCCTTTTAACAAATTCAGAAATCAATAATAATAATAATAAATCCAATATTTTTTGGAAAACCAGTTTATGAAATCAAAAGACCAAATCCTACTAACCCCGGATCCAGTGTCATACATTCATGAGCTCCTAATACTTAATACAATCAAAAGAAATGACTAACATAGTCTGAAAATAATTACGACAGGTAGAAAGGAAAGAGAAGACGAGATCACGGTCGCCAGCTACTACCTTGTCAACTCTGATGAAACTGCTGTGCTCCCTGACCCGAGCTAAATTTCGTTGTACCTGTATCTGCACACAAGGTGTAGGGGGTAACGTGAGTACACCAACCCAGTAGTAACGAAACCAAACTACATGCTGAGAGGTAGTAACGGGATAAACCTCTGACAATTCAAAAAACAGTATATAAATTGGACATGACAGTAATATATCAGGAAATTAACACGATGCATCAAGATATGTCTGTAACTCTACATACTAGCATGAATGCATATAGAACCAAGAATGATGTATCCTCAGTAATCACTCTCTCATAAGGTGGTCCACGCAGTACTAGAATACGGCCTTCCGGCCCAGGGAAGTCCATCCCGGATATTGCATAAACACAAGTGACACAGTTACCAAGTACTGAGGAAAAATGCCGATCCAGCCCCCACGGAGAAATCCATCTCCAGATCATAATAACCACGGAGAAATCCATCTCCGGAACAGAATACTCGGACAAATCCATGCCCAGGGAAATCCATCCCTTAATATCTGTGCGCTCACTGGGGGTGTATAGACTCCGGAAGGGCTCCTTTCAGCCCAAGCGCTATATTAAGCCAACGAAGGCATGATTTCAGGATCGCTACTGTGTGCAGTCCGACCTCATAACTGTCTCAAGACCAGGCTCCAAGCCTCACTCAGTCAGTACTTTCCTGTCTCACTCACAATGCTCTAACATATGAAAATCAGCTCAAAACAATGATAATATAGAATAAACTAGCAACTTACGAGACTGAGTACATGAAAGCAATAAGCACAGATAGAGACAACAATAATCAACCATTCCTGTCTAAACACATCGTCGTGAAGCCTTAACATTTATACTTAGCATGACTTCTATTTCGTTCAAGGTAATTACCACCTTCACAGTACAATATCAATCTGGAGTACCCAGTAGACAGTGCCATGGGATGATCCAGGCTACAAATATTCGGTAAACGCCCGCATGCCCGTCACTTGGCAAGTGCGTCACCTTAATTAACAGCAAATATCAAATAGTTTGGGGTTCCGAACCCTCAGTTCCAAGTTTGGAAGTGTTATTTATCTCAAAACCGGCTAACACACTACCCCACAGTGCCCTTGCCTCTAAATTCGGCCTCCGAGTGCTCCAAATCTACCAACAATCAGATGTATATCATTATAATATGCTAAGGAACTAATCCCAATCGAAATGTATCAAAAATACTCAAAAATCCCGAAATTGGTCAAACCCGACCCCGGGCACACGTCCCAAAATTATTCTGAACACACTACTAAGTCTCATATCACCTAATGAGGCTATTCGAACCGTAAAATATGCATTCAGAGGTTGTTTGCCAATAAGTCAACTCTTAGTTGACTTTTCTCATTTTAAGGCTATTCTTAAGGACTAAGTGACTGAATTCTCATATAACCATTCCGAGTTCAAGCCTATCAACTCTAACACATCAATAATAGAATAAATAATCTATAGAAAGTCAATAGCAGTAATTATAATGCAGGTTTTGTACGTAACGACAGACCGGGTTGTTACACATAGCTTCTTTAAATGTTCGAGGCTCATTTTGCAATAAGAAAGTCATATAATCTGGTCCAAATGAAGTAGACATTCTTTGGCGTTTACTACGTCTTGGATCCTCCTGATTAAACGTACTTTCTTTTGTTTCTTTCCGAGGTCGTTTAGATCCTTCACCAATCGACTCACATTCTTTTTTATACGGATATATATTTTTGAAGAACTCAACATTATTTGATTCTATAACCGTATTATTATGAATGTCGGGATTTTCTGATTTATGAACCAGCAATCGCTATGTTTTAATATTGGTCGCATATCCTATGAAAATACAATCAACAGTTTTCGGTCCTATTTTACCCTTTTAGGTTTAGGAACTTGCACTTTAGTATCCAGTTAGCCGTAAGAATAGCTTCCCCCACAAGTTTTGTGGCAAACCAGAACTTATCAATAACGTGTTCATCATTTTCTTTAATGAACAATTCTTTCTTCCGGAATCCCATTGGATTGGGGCGTGTAAAGGGCCGTTGTTTGATGAATAATTCCATATTCTAAACATATCTCCTCAAAAGGAGATTCATCACCACCCCTATCACTTCTTATCATTTTGATTTTCTTGTTAAGTTGCGTTTAACTTCATTTTTGTATTGCTTGAATGCATCTATTGCTTCATCTTTACTATTAAGTAAGTAAACATAGCAATATTGAGTACTGTCGTCAATAAAAGTTATGAAATACTTCTTTCCACCGCGAGATGGTATTGACTTCATGTCACAAATATCTGTGTGAATTAAGTCTAAAGAATTTGAATTCCTTTCAACTGACTTATAAGGATGTTTAACATACTTAGAATTCCACACATATTTGACATTTTGATTTATCTCATTCAAACTTAGGCAATACTTCCAAATCAATCATTTTTCGCAAGGTTTTATAATTGACATGTCCCAAACATATATGCCATAAATCATTTGACTCAAGTAAGTACGAAGAAGCTGAAATTTTATTATTGTCAACAACCATTACATTCATCTTAAAAAGGCCCTCAGTAAAGTAACATTTTCGTAAGTACATCTCGATCTTACTTATTATAACTTTAACTGAAATAAAAATACACTTAAACCCGTTCTTGACGAGAAATGAAATAGAAACTAAGTTCTTTCGTATTTCAGGAACATGACAAACGTTGTTCAGAGTCACCACCTTGCCAAAGGTCATCTTCAGGAATATCTTTCCATAACCTTCAATTTTGGCCGTTGCAGAATTTTCCATAAAAATGGTCTCGTCGGGTCCAGCAAGAGCATGTGAAGCAAATGCTTCTTTAACAACACAAACATGGCGGGTGGCACCAGAATAATTCCACCACTCCTTGGGATTTCCCACTAAGTTGCATTCAGACAACATAGCGCACAAGTCATCAATATCATCATTTGTTTCAACCATATTTGCTTGACCCTTTTTCTTCTCTTTCTTTGGAGCACGGTATTCTGCAGCTTTGTGTCCAACCTTTCCACAGTTGTGGAAATTTCCTTTGAATTTCTTCTTGATGGGATAATTGTTTGGTACAGAAGACTTCTTCCGCTTCTTCGAATTAGTTGGAGCAGTTTCAACAATATTTGCTCCCATAATTGTTGAATTCTCACATGTCTTCTTTTCTACAGCTTTATTGTCCTCTTTGATCCTCAATCGAATGATGAGATCTTCGAGTTTCATCTCATTGCGCTTGTGTTTCAAGTAGTTCTTAAAGTCCCTCCATAAAGGAGGCAACTTTTCAATCATCGCTGCAACTTGAAATGCCTCATTGATGACCAAACCTTCAATGACAAATTCATAATTAGTAACAAAACTAATACTTTCAGCAAAAGCATTAATTCAGATTATACCTTCAGCAAGGAGATCATCAATTATAACTTGCAGTTCTTGAACTTGGGTTATGACATGCTTGGTGTCTACCATCTTATAGTCCAAAAACTTGGCTGCAACAAACTTTTTCAAACCGACATCCTCGTTTTTATACTTCAAACCGACATTCTTCTTTGCATTACTATAGACGTGGTAAAAATATCCTTCGGTCCACTAAGAATGTAATTCTTGCACAAGAAATCTGAGTGCTTCTAAGCCTCAGTCACAATGAAACGTTCATTATCCGGAGTTGATTCTGGCAGAACCGGAACGTCCTCTTTGATGAACTTTTGTAGACTCAAAGTAGTCAAATAGAAGAACATCTTTTGTTACCAGCGTTTGAAATCAATCCCGAAAAAATTTCCAGGCTTTTCCGTCGGAGCCGGTGGTGGACAGAACGACTGGAAGTAGCAACATTTCTCGTAGAGCCAACCACGGGGGTTACTGTTTCTGTCATTTCTGCTAACAACAAAACAGAAACAAAATTATTTAACAATGAAGTATTTAAAATCTTCAAACTGAATAACTTTAACAGAAACACATTAAATACGACGATGAAGATTTTATTTCTTCAAACTGAATATAGAACGAGTAGAAAATCACAAAGATTTTAATCTCGTAGTGTCAACCAAGGAGTAGAAAATCTGAAGATTTTAGTCTCCAAATTGAGAGTAGAAATCACTACGATATAGTCTCCCACAACCCGAATATAAGATGAATACAGAAAAATATTAAGTTCTTTAAGCTTGTTTGTATACTGTATTCAAAAATATATTCAGAAATAAAAGATGGAATAAAAGCAGAAATGTAGAAGAACAGAAATATTCCGAGCCCACTGAATTCACAGTGTTTTCTTAAGGAACTTAATCCCTTCCTAGTACCCATGGTTTAGGATTATTTCCTCTCAGGATAGAACGGATTATCCTCACTGGTATAGCAGTGCTTCAAACCCCAGTGACAACGAACGCGAAGAACAGTAGTAAATCACACTTACTGCTTTTTTTTTTCCTGTTAAAACAATGCAGAAAGAAGAATGAGAAATCAGATTTTTTCCTAAGGAAAATCTTAAGGAATGATTTGCTATTTATAGTCAACAAGTTGGGTTTAAATGAAGAAGTGCAACTCTTCAGAACTCACTTACGTAAATGGCTTCAAAACGCGGAGGAAAATTAATTTTCTATTACAAAAATGACTAATTTGGATTAAATAAGATTAAGTTAATCTGTAATATTATCAAATAAATTTGGTCCAAAAAATTAACCAATCAATTATTTTCGAAACCGAAGCCGAAGCCGAGCGACGACGACGATGATGACGCGAGACTTGCCTTCTTCTCAACTCTTTAAGAGATAGAAGAAGTGCAATTGTATATATACCCATCAAAAGTCTTTTCCTCCTCCAATATGGGACAATATCCCTTTGTCAAGAGGAAAAATCAAATTTTTATTTTTTCTTCCATTTCCCATTCACCTTTTTTTAAGCTCTAAGAAGCTTAAACCCAACAACTTCCTTTAAGTTTGTTATTATATCTGGTACTTGGCAACCACGTCTATTGTTTTTGAAATACTGAAAATTGATGTTCCCTGATTGTTACTATTTGATGCTACTCTTTCTTCCTTTTACTAAAAATTATTGTTCCCTAATTGTTACTACCTGATGTTATTTTTTCTCCTCTTTCTCCTAATCGCCTTTTGTCTACCTCGTCTTTCTTTCTCCCCCCTCTTTCTTCTTCTTTCCTTTTCTTCCTTTCCACCTTATCTTGAGCCGAGAGTTTATAAAAACAACCTCTATATCTTTTCAGGTTGGGGTAACGTCTACATACACATTGTCTTTCCATATTTCACTTGTAGAATTATATTGGGTATATTGTTGTCGTAGGTATTGTTAAACCATTTCTTTTCTATTGTTCAACGCGTTAACCAATTCAGGCAAGCAGTTACAATGAGTAATTTCATTTTCAAATATTTGGGGACATCAAAAACAGCTACGGTTCCAATTAAATCATGGTTTGGTTTACGCGGAAAACCCGTCTTTTTCAATATATACGTGTGGGTAAACAATAAGATCATAATCTTGAACAAAACTATCACCAAGATGGTGAGTGGTGACCTATCTAAATTTTATATAGATTTCTTCAAATTAAGATACACTCTTTCCTAAATTGGAACCAGGAGAGGGGAACGGTGATTAAAATAGTAACTCACAAAATCAATGTAACTAAGGGTGTGTTTGGTACGAAGGCAGAAAATATTTTTTAATTTTTTCATGTTTGATCGGTCTAAATGATTTGGAAAATATTTTTCTTATCAACTTATTTTTCTCCGGTTGGAGGAAAATATGAGAAAATATTTTTCAAAACTCCTTCTCAAGCTTCCCCACCCTCACCAATCCACCCTACACCCACTCACTTAACCCCACCCCATGTCCTCTCTTCAAAAATATTTTTTTTTCCGTCACCTCCCACCCTACTAACCCACCCACCCCCACCCCCGCAAAAAAAAATA
>ML357568.1:0-20995 GCA_005239505.1 Nicotiana paniculata | reverse complement strand
AAAAAAAAAAAAAAAAAAAAAAAAAAAAGAAGAAGATAAAACAGGTATTCAAATAAGCCTACTACCAACCAAATGCGAGAGTACGTACTAACGCTGCCAGTATGAATAATCTAGACTACCTAACCTACTAATTCTAATCTATATTAGACCTCCACACCTTCCTATCATGTGAGTCATGTCCTCAGTGAGATGTAGTTGCGCTACGTCATGCCTAATCACCTCACCCCAACTCTTCTTCGGCCTACAAGATACTCCCTCCATTCACTTTTACTCAGGTATACTAAAATTAGATTTTCATTTTTACTTGTCACTTTACACATATTAAGAGAAGATACTATTTTTTTTCCTGTTATATCCACAATATTTATTACTCATTTCAAATCATTTATCAAATTCAATAAAATATGCATCAATTAATATAAGTATCATAGTAAATTATGCATTCCATTTATTATTTCTCAAAATGCGTGAAAAGTCAAAATGTGTACGTGATGTGATATAGTTGCCTTTTTTTTCCTTGGACAAAACTTTCTACTTCGTCTTAATATTATAATGCATGTTCATGTAATATTAAGACATTAATACACTATAATATCGGATGAATCAAGACAGTATTGTACCTTGTAGTTGAATTTATTTATTGTATCATCAAAGTTTGTGGTGGGGTAATTATATCAATTTATTCTTAAGCAGAGATTTCGGCTTAAAACCTAATGAATGGATATGAATTAAACTAAAATTTTCGGACAAAAATACGAATTAATCAGACCTTAAATAGAGTGTGGAACGTACACCTAATAATGATAAAAATGAAAAAGAAAAAGTAGAATGCATGTCGAATATCCATATAGAGACAAATCTAAGACGGTTGTAACTTCAACATAATACACATTTTAATCTTTTCTTGGCCTTTAATTTGTTTCTCATCTTTCAAGATGCAAAAGCAAGAAAACCAAGTAAACCAACCTCCTCCAAGTATGTGTTTCTTCCCCCTCAACTCCTCCCCATATAGAGCCAAATCTAAGACGGTTCTATGAGTTGCGTTGAATCCATTACTTTCAACTCAAACTATAAAGACGCGTATAAATATACATACATAATAATATCACAAAACAGATTTTAGATTCCGAGTTTGCCTATGCTCGTGCTAGACTCACTTTCTTTTTTATTTTTGATTAAAGGCTATCCCACACAATTTACTCTAAATGAGAACAAGAAGAGATATAGTTACTCCTCGAAGGATGGTAAGTTTGTGAAGTCATCAAAATATCTGCAAATTAAATATGGTTTCAACAGGCAGAGATATAGTTATCTGCTAAGAAAATCAAGTCTAAACAATTCTCTTATAATTTCTTGTTTTAATGAAGAATAAAGTAGTTTGGTTATGAGAAGTTGGCTGCACCTAGATATGAGTGGAGGTTCATTAAGAAAACTAAAATATGTCAGTAGCACCCGAAATCGGGAAAAATTTAAAAATAGTCAGATTTACAAGTGGTCATTCAAAAATAGTTACAGTTTAAAAAATAATCGAAATTTAGCTACTTTTCATGTAAAGATAAATCTGAACGAAAACCGAAAAATACTCCAGTATAATATACTGGAGTTCCAGTATATTATACTGGATTGGAGATGCTCCAATCTCTAGTATATTATACTGGAACTATCCGCGTGTTGGAGTTGCAGCATAATATGCTGGAAGTTCATACACAGGTGCATCGATCTCCAGTATATTATGCTGGAACTTTCCGTGTTACAGCAAAATAGTGACTATTTTTCAATGACTTTGCAAACGCTTGCTATTTTTCAATAACCAGTCCGAAAACTGGCTAACCCGTGCTATTTTTACCCCGAAATCATTACAGTAACAACTACTCCACCCGAAATAGCAGTCCAGATAGGGATTCTATAAGATATTCTTTTTTCTTCTTCTTGAATTTGTACTTGCTCTATTCCTTGTTCTTCTCCCATTTTTCAAAGATATTATAGTAGGAAGTGCAAAAAGATTTTCAAGAATATTCTCTATGTAAGTTGAAACAGCAGCTGTCTGTCACATTGTTTTGACACAAAGATTGGAATTTAGAATACAAGAGAGAGATATACAAAGAGAAGTATAAATGAAAATGGAGGAGAAAACAAGAACAGCAGCATCTCTCTGCCAAGGAGATAAGCTTCTTTTCTATTAAAATTACACAAATCATTAAGAGTTTTTTTAACTTGAGAATACACTATTAGAAGACATAGAGAAAGGATAACATAGCACAAGTGTCAAAAGAGAATCAATCACAATCTCAACTGTCCAAACGTTTAATAGGTAAGACAAATGAAATGTTTAAAGAAAAGCAAGTCTACGTCACTCTGAGGAGGCAAGAGCTGACTGCAACACATCTTCAAGATACTTCTCAGCAGCAGCATACTGCCTTTTCTTGTCCTCAATTGCCAACGCTGCTAAGGCTTTATCCTGCAGATGGATGTCTCAAAGTCAACAGCATAATCTAATTGAGAAGAATAATGGAATTCATGTCACGGATAGAATAATTACAGGAGGCAAGTCTTGGTAGCTTCTCAGAGTATCAAGAATTGGTTTCGTCTTCTTCTCCAAGTCCTTCTTATGCTCTGCCATCTCAACCAATACCCCATGACTAATCTCTGGCGTGTAACCAACACGATTGAGTACTGCCTGCATCCAAAGATCTTTTAACATCCACTTCACAGTATCAGGTATACATGAGTACAAAATTATGACCAAGTGCCAGGTATACATTCGGATCAATTAAGTTTCTAGCTTGTTAAGCCAAAAGTACCCGCTCCTGTTGATGAACAGATCATCAAATAAAATATGTTTCACAGCAGTTCTCGTGTGATAGAAGATGAAAGATGAGAATTGCTGCTCCATGGAACGATAATTTGAGCCCATTAAGCAATTCGTCTGGTTCTACGCATGCTCCTTCTGATTCATCACAATTATCCCAATGTGTGTCCTTACTGACATTAAGCCCCTGCTGCGAAGGTTTATGCATCACATTTGCTATTACTCATAATTATGCAATGCTTAAACTGCCATAATCCCTATTTAAGGACTTAGTTAACGAGCTGCAGTTGTATTTTGTAATTCTTTCTATTCGGAAAAATTCTGTTTACAAGACCGAGAACCGTTTATCATCTGTAATTAGACTGTCGGGAGTTTTTAGATCATTTGTTCTCACCATCTTTCTGTAGTGTTATCTCCATTTCCTTTCATATCCATTCTATACAACTAAATGATAGGCACTACTTTCAAAGCCCCAAAAAAGAAGCAGCTGTATTTAGGACCTGCGCTATAGTCCAACCTTAAAGACAACAACTAAAAAACACCCTGCACACACAAAAATTAGTACTTTGGGTCTTCTATCAGAATGGTGGGTGTGGGAAGTGTGTGGATGTAAGAATCAAGCAAGTAGTATGATAAGGTTCAACAGTAGACTATTCTTTCTCTTTTATAATAGTGGAGTCTGGGCCAGCTTGCGTGCACCTCGACTAATCACCGGGCACCTGCTATCTCCCACCAGCACAGATACCGGTGACTCTATCCACCAAAGCTTAGACAGAGAAAATCACAGAATCTTTCAAACAGAGGGATGAAAAGTCAAGTGTTACTACATAACAACCAAATGTATTTCAAGAACATGAACGACTTGCAAAATTTCCTAACCTGCACATTCTGATGCTATTACCCTTCAATCTACTAGATAGTTGCATCATATTAAGATCTTAAACAAGTGCCACAGTATAAATTCAAGTAGATAAATATACAACACTAGTAGCATTAGCTCTATTCTTTCCCACGTGACTTCCAACTTCCATTGACCATCTAGCCAAGTTTCATACAACTTCCACTCTTCCATTCCATGTGTAAAGTCCTTTTTCTTTTTCTTATAAGGTCCGCAACAACTTTCAATGACTGGAACTACTTTTTCACTTACATTTGTCCAACAATGAGGAGAAACTGGGGGTTAGATCTCAAGTTACAGAATAGCAGAGCCCTAGAGGCCTTTCACCAATCCCCACATGCAACCAACTCAAGGCTTTAACCTAGCCAAGAACCTCCATTTAGCAGGAGAATTGAAGAGAAACAGCGTCAGACAACTTTGTCACCATTAAAAAAAATAGTGCCAAAAAACTTGGAACAGAAAATGAAGTCCTCAAATTCACAGCAATAATATTCAACACAAAAATAAGCTTACCTTATAATAACCATATTCTTGCAAATACTGCCGCTCTTTCGATTCCATAATTGCCAAGTTTGTTTTCCAGTTCTCCATTTGTGCTTCGCAAGGAGAAATATCATCTTCAAGCTGTGAAAGTGTTCTGCTAAAACACAGATAGTTAAGAGAAGAAAGTATGACATTGCTTAACTGAAAGACTCAGAATATCTTTACGCCACGGAAAGTATTTATTTCTAGAAACAACATAACACACTAACATAGTGCCATGGAGTCAAAACTACTACCACATTCAGCAGGAGTTACTTCACGATGAGCAAGAGAGACGTAACTAAAAATTCACCTTTTCAAATAAGTCAATCTTGCTATTGCCTTTCGAGTGTATTCAAGAAGGACTTTTGATTCCTGCTGCACTTTAGCTCTCTTCTCTTCTACAGCTGTTTTCCTTAAAGAAAGATCTGCCACTGCAACAAGAAAACTACAATGTTTTTTCCTAGTAAGTACAAACGAAATTAAAAGAATGAATTTAAAAAAAAATTAATTAGTGAAAAAAGGCGACCCACCTACTTAATTCAGTATCTCGAATATCCAATAAATTTGCAACCTTTGCAAGAACATGTGCAGATGAAACCACATTGGATGGTAAACTCTCTTGAGCCAATCCCACACTCTCCAGTATCTCTCTCATCCTTGCAGCTGTAATCACAAACACACAATCAGCTCACTCAGACAAGAACCTCAATTTCAACCTTTGGTATGGAGGAAAATGTTTTTCAAAATTTCCACGTTTGGTTGGGTTAAATGTTATGAAAAATATTCAAAGTTTGAACACATTTTCCGATAATGACTTCCCTAGCAAGAGAAGGGAATACATTTGCCATTTGCCGTAACTCTCAAATGGATAGTTTCAATCCTCCCTCACCCCCTGAACCCCTATTCGCCGGCACAACCAACATTAAACTGAAAATATTTCGAGGATTATTCGCCGGCACAATTATTTCTAGGATTAGGAAAACATTAAAGTGAAAATATGACCTTGGGACCTGTACTCAGATGCCTTTTGACGGTAATCATTGGCAACAATAAGAGCAGCTTGAGTTTTGGCTTGTGATAGAGTGGCAATCTTGTGTAATTCACCGATACTTCTAGGAGTATACTCAAAATCAGGGACATCTTTACCCACAGCGTCAAATTGGGAAGTAAGCCAAGATTTCACTTCAGCAATTCGATTTGCATCAAAACCACTACTTTTTGATGCTGCTGTAGTACCACAAGGATCTATATCACTCATCTCTACAATATTGGAACAAAAACCTAGGGTTTGTAAACAAAGATACTGATTTCAAAGGAAAACGAGCGATTCTCGAAGCTTTAATTGTTAACGTTGAAACAGTGAGGCGAAGAGAGTAGTTGATCGATTCACGAATATAAATCTTCAATTTGAATTTCGAAATATGATGGGAGAGTTTTGAGAAGTGAGAACTGAGCGGAAACAAGTGTCTCTGGGACCTAACTGAAGAAAGAGAAAACATTTTGGGGCATTTGCGTAAATATAACTCCATAAACGTTAGTTTTTGAAAAACTCTTTTTTTTCCTTAAAATAAAAATTCCAAGAAATTGAAAAAGNCATCCCAAAAAATAAAAAAAGAAAACAAACCGCTCTAAGGGTGTGTTTGATATGAAAAAAAATATTTGTTGGATCAAGAAGCTAACGGTTTTGAAGATTGACAAATGAACTCAGAGTTGAACCAGGTCCATCACTTGAGACATAGACATGCAGAGTTAATGGCACATGAGGTGATCACAAACAGGAAATAAGCACAGTCAGTGATCTGAAGATATATCCCTTGATCGAAAAGGTTGTAAATTGATAGGGAGATGGACTCTTTATTCAGTAAGGACAGAATCAGGATAGAAGAGGATCTACGGAGTTGAGATCAACTAGAACTCTTCCACCAAGGAAGAGTTGCATTCGAATTGGAAGAGTTGCATCTGAATTCTAGTATATCTCCTTTTCTACTGATCCTATATATTGTCAAGTGTTCTTATTGAACAGGTGCGCACAAACATTGAAGAAAAAAAAGAATTGAGAACAAAATTACCAAAGCAATTTTGTAAGCAGTTCGTGTGAGAATTTCCTGTGCGATTCTGAAGCTATTTGAACCAGCTGGAAGAACCAGTTCCATCTGTTGTCTTTTTGTAACGACCTAGTCTGTCGTTACATAAAAACCTGCATTTTAGTTACTTTTATTGACTTGTTATAGATTAGTTATTCTATTCTTGATGTGTTAGAGTTGATAGGCTTGAAATCGGAATGGTTAAATGAGAATTCAGTAACTTAGTCTTTAAAAGATAGCCTTATAATGGGAAAAGTCAACTGAGAGTTGACTTATTGGTAAACAACCTCGGCGTGCAGATTTTATGGCTCTGATAGCTTCGTGAGGTAATTTGGTACTTAAGAGTGTTCAGAATATTTTTGTGATGTCCGGTATAGAATTAGGCTTGAATTGACGAAAGTTAGTTTTTGGCGATTTCCAATTGGCAGTGAAAAAAAGGCTATCGGGGTCGGAATGGAGTTCCGACAGTTGGAACAGGTTGTAATGTCATTATAGATATCTCTGCAAAATTTCAGGTTAATCGGAGTGGTTTTGGATGGTTTCGGCATCATTGGTGGATTTTAGAAAATTTCAAAGTCCTTAAGCTTGAATCCATGCAATTTTGATGATTTTGATGTTATGGGACGTGTTTTTAAGGCTCGACCAAGTTCGAATAAGGTATTTGGATTAGTTGGTAGGTTTGGTGGAGGTCCCGGGGGCCTCGGATAATTTTCGGATGCTCGACGGAGTGGTTTTGGACTTATTGAAACACCAGAATTTTGCTAATGGTTTCCTTCTATGCATTCGCGTAGAGGTCACCACATTCGCATAGAATAATTTTGGGATTTCAGTGGTTTCTTCTTCGCGTCCGCGGTCAACTGGACGCGAACGCATAGGTTGGTCAGGCAACTTCATCGCGAACGCAGGGCCATGTTGTGTTCGCATAGGGTCAAGCTGGGGTCTCAGGGGTCAGGGGTCATTGCCCTTCGCGTTCGCAGGTCAGGGACCGCGTTCGCGTAGTGTTAGGGGGTTGTTCTTCGCGTTCCTGGGGTCCACCTCGCGTTTGCATAGGCCATTTCCTTGGCCATAAAATTTTACTCTTCGCGTTTGCGGTGGCCCTCTGCGAACGCATAGAACATTACCTGGGCAGTCTATTAAAAACCCAATTCTGAGGGTTTAAATTATTTTTCACCATTTTTGAATTTTGGAGCTCGGGAGAGGCTATTTTAGAAGACTTTTTCACCTGGGTGTTTTGGGTAAGTGATTCATAACCATTATAGATCTATTTCCATGATTCTAATCTTCAATTCCTCTTTAAATTTCGAATTTCTTGAGAAGAGAATGGGATTTCGGGGCTTGAGAATTAGAGACCTTTAGGGGTCGATTTGAGGGGTCAAACAGACTCCAATTTTGGTGTTCTTTATATGTACGGAATCAAGAGAGGATGAAGAACACTTTTCTGTAAAATTTTCTGAGTTTCAGGACGCGGGCCCGGGGGTCGGGTTTTGACCAATTTCGAGTTTTTGGGTGAATTTTGATATTTTCAATTGAAAATCGTTCCTTAGGCATATATTGATGATAAAAATCTGAACTTGGTAGATTTGGAGCACTCGGAGGCTGAATTTAGAGGCAAGGGCACTGCGGAGTAATGTGTTAGCCGGTTTGAGGTAAGTAACGCTTCCAAACTTGGAACTGAGGGTTCGAAACACCAAACTATTTGATATTTGTTGTTTATTAAGGTGATGCACTGGACAAGTGACGGGCATGCGGGCGTTTACTGAAAATGTGTAGCCTGGCTTATCCCATGGCACTGTCCACTGGTTATCCCAGATTGATATTGATGTGAAGGTGGTAATTACCTTGAACGAAATAGAAAACATGCTAAGTATAAATGTTAAGGATTCACGCCGATGTGTTCAGACCGAAATGGTCGATTACTGTTGTCTCTATCTGTGATTATTGCTTTCATGTGCTCAGTCTTGTTATAGTATATGTTTCATGCCTCAGTCTCGTAAGTTGCTAGTTTATTCTATATTATCATTTATTTGGGCTGAATTGCATATGTTAGAGTTGTAAGTGAGACTAGAAGGTAGTGACTGAGTGAGGCTTGGAGCCTGGTTTTGAGATAGTTATGAGGTTGGACTGCACACCGCAGCGATCCTGAAATCATGCCTTCGTTGGCTTGATATAGCTCTTGGGCTGGAAGGAGCCCCTCCGGAGTCTATACACCTCCAGTGAGCACACAGATATTTCGGAGATGGATTTCTCCGTGGTTATTATGTTCCGGAGATGGATTTCTATGTGGTTATTATGTTCCGGATATGGATTTCTTCATGGTTATTACGTTCCGGAGATGGATTTCTCCGTGGGGGCTGGATCAGCCTTTTTCCTCAGTACTTAGTGGCTGTGTCACTTGTGTTATATAATATCCGGGATGGACTTCCCTGGGCCTGAAGGTTGTATTCTAGTACTGAGTGGACCACCTTATGAGAGCTTGATTAATGAGTACACCTCATTCATGGTTCTATATGCATTCATGCTAGTATGCAGAGTTACAGAAATATCTTGATACATCGTATTTATTTTCTGATATATTACTGTCATGTTCAAATTTATATACTGTTGTTTGAATTGTCGGAGGTTTAGTCCGTCACTACCTCTCAGCCCGTAGGTTGGTTTTGTTACTACTGAGTTGGTGTACTCAAGTTACCCCCTGCACCTTGTGTGCAGATCCAGGTACAGCGGGATTTAGCTCTGGTGAGTGAGTAGCAGCGGTTTCATCAGAGTTGACGAGGTAGAAGCTGGCGACCGTGATCTCGTCTTCTCTTCCTTTTCTACCGTCGCATTTATTTTCAGACTATGTTGGTCATTTCTTTTGGTTGTATTAAGTATTAGCAGCTCATGAATTTGTGGCACTGGATCCAGGATTTGTAGGAGTTAGGTTTTGATTTTGCTATAAACCTATTTTCAAATTTAAACTTACTATTATTAATGATTTCAGACTTGTTAAGAACGATATTATATTGGTAACCGCATTTAGTAGATAAAATGGGTGGCTTGCCTGGTTCCACGACAGGCGCCATCACGACTCTAGAAATGGATCGTGACAAGTTGGTATCAGAGCGCTAGGTTAAATAGGTCTCACCAGTCATGAGCAGGTTTAGTAGAGTCTTGCGGATCGGTACGGAGACGTATGTGCTTATCTTCGAGAGGCTGCATAACCTTTAGGAAAAATCTCACATTCTTGAACTCTTGTCGTTCGAATCCATTGATTCAACCAGAAGCGTAATTCTTTGAAATCCTTTCATGTATTCAAACGCGCACGTGAGCGCTCGATATCAGTCGTGCACCGATGGTTTGTGACTTCCATGAACGAGATGTGATTTTAGCATGCTAGGGGCCAATCTGGAGGACTTGAGGCTGGATTTTTGTCTGTAGCTTGAGTGCCAAGATTTCATTGGTGTGAGCATATGTATTGGGGACTTATATGTCCGTTGATGTCCTTATTGATAGAACTTTGTGACTAGATGAAAACGTGGTGTGTTTGATTGATAGTTAGATGTGTTCAGGTTGGTTGATTGTGACAAGAATGGATTAGCGGGAAATGAGGCAAGAACCATTAAGTATTTGATGTCTATATTTAATTAGAATATGGCTTTGAGTTGTGAGTGTATTGAAGGACCTCTCGTGTGGTTTAGTTGTGGAGTGAAGTAGATTTTTCTGTTGTGCTATGAGTTCCTAGTGATGTCTTTTGGGTTGACTAATGCCCCAACAACGTTCATGTATTTGATTGATGGTGTATTCAGCCATGTTATAACTCCTTTGTTATTGTAATTATTGATGGCATCCTGCCGCACTCTCGTAGCCAAGGATAGCATACTCGACATTTGATGATGGTATTACAAGGATATAGGGAGGAGAATCTTTGTGTGAAGTTATCTAAGTGTGAATTGTTGGCTTAATTTAGTAGTGTTCTAGGGACACGTGGTGTCCAGCGAAGGTATCTATGTGGTCATACGAGCGTGAGTGGAGCTTCCAAAAGCTCAAGAATTCCTGGACCACAGCTCCAGTGTTAGTATTGCCATCAACTTCAGGTCCTTATACCACTTATGGGATGTCTCGAGGGCAGGCAGTGGTTGTGTTCTACTGTAGGAAGGTATAGTGATTGTGTGATAGCTATAATATTCGGAAGTGTATAGGGAGATAACATTTTGAGATTTAGCAGTTAGGGGTATCTCCTGCGGGTGTCCTGAGGTGTGTGACCCTTATGGTTATCTGTAGTAAGTTCTCTCTATCAGTAAATGATGCATGTTGCAATTTGAGTTTAGATCGCTCGTGGGAGTTGGCATGACCATCGCAATGGTGGATGCGGGATTGGCAATTGATTTGAGTGTTAGATGGTTTGGGTCATATAAGCTTATGGAGGATTTAGTTGAATCCCACCACAACATGGTGGCAGTGATAATGAGTGGGCATAGTCTTGTTTGTCGTGAGCCTTGGCTTTGAGCCAAGTGGGGGAGTTCATTATTGATAAGTTGATTACATGATTATGTGTTGTATTAGTTTCGGTTCAAGGTATGTTGGTGAAACAGTTATAACCTACAGAGGTGGAGTCAGGGAATGACTCGAGTGATGGAAATTTCTTCGATACAAGTTGTAATGTACTTTACGGATAGTGAAATTCATAGTAGGTTGGATCGGGATGATAAGCGATATGGTTAGTTCTTTAGGTGTTTATAAGGTAATGAGGTGTTACAAGTGTTTATTAGCAATTCTCTTGGAATTTGGTGGCATGCGTAGCTTGGTTGAGTTAGAAGGATCAAGTCCTGACGGTTTGGTGTTGTACAAGTGTGATTCAGGAGTTCTTGATGGTTTCTACCACGGTTGGAGATGTATATTTCTACGGGCGTAAGTGCCAGGTGATGTATAGTGATTTTGCTTCTAGATGGGATCGAATGGAAGTTCTTGGCGAGTTTGGTACGTAGTTGTTGTGGCTAGGAAGGGAGCATGAAGTTCTCATATTTATCATAGGATTGCATGGCGTATGCGGTATTTTGTGTATGGTGGAGAGTGGCATATGAGAGGTCGCGGTTCAGTTCTGGAAAGAAGGTCAGAACTGGCAGTTTCAGATGATTAGGTAAAGGATACCACTATTGGGTGGCTGGATGAGAGTATATATTCATTAAGGACAATGTGTTTAAGGAAATGTGTTTGAATAAGGGTGCTTCATTGGTGTTACGACACTCTCTTGTTGGATCGACTGCTGATATTCAAGGTTTCTTAGTGACACAGAGGAATTATGGGGGTATCCCTCGTGGAATGATTGAGCATCAGGGATGTGTTATATATTTGAGTGGTGGAATTACGGTCAGATATGGTAATTGGTGCGCCTCATGGATTTTGAGACTGGGAGCCTTCATGAACAAATTATTTTTGTAGTTGTGAACTACGAGGATGCGAGCAAAGCTAGTCAAGTGTTAGTATACGTCATGATTCAGTCAGTATGAACGTTCAGAGAGTTATCTACACGTTGAGGGTGACCAAAGTTGACTTATTGTTGTTGGTAGGCGGGTATGGGTGTGTGGTCTGCACCGAGTCGGAATTGTTGACTCCGAAATTCTATTGTTGAGGGATGTACCATTCGATTGTCATTGAGCTTATTCGTATCTTGGAGTGATTTATGAGTTACTTTTCAATGTTCGAGGAGTTGTGATCGTTCTTTATTTATGTGCATATGATGTAGTCATATCGGGACTGTATAGCGAGATTTGAGTAAGGTAAGTAATTGGGTGTTGCAGGATTGAGACGTGTTGGTTATGTTCTTTCTGGTTCGGGTGGCAAGGTATCGTCCGATTTCCCATGATTATGGCAATGCACTTTGAGTAATTGATGTTGAATTTCACATGGTTATTGATTTTGAGCAAGGTGGTTTGGAGTGTGTCATGTGGTCTAGCGATTGCATGGGATCACGCTTTGTAGCTCGGTTAGGTAGAGGTATGATCCTTGGTGTCGGATTTGTGTGATATGGTTTCACGATGTGTATCAGGCTTTTAGTATGATGTGGTAATGGTAAGTATTAGTGGCAGGATATCCCTCTCGTGCGAGTCTTCTTTATTTAATGAATTTAAATCTTGGTATGTGGTTATTGAGTGCACAAGTTATGGCTCTGGATGGTATTGATACTGATCGGGCGAATGGTTACTGGTTTATACGTGTTTCTTTCATCATCGGCAGTATATGGAAGTGTTAGAACGAGGCATGGTTTGATAAGGGGGTATGTACTGGTATTGAGTTGTTCGAATAGCTATTGTGGTTAGGAGTTATCGCTATTTGTGGTTGAGCCACGCGGTATATTATGTGATTTCATCTTGGGTTACGGATGTGGGTTGATACAACGTGTTCAGACTATTTCAGCTTATAGTCGTGGAAGTTTGAACTTGTAAATTATTTTAGAAGTGCAAACTTGGTTTTAAGGTCTATGGATAAGGATTTGATAATGAAATTTCAGTTATGTTGTGTTATCGGACGTAGATGGGGTAAGGTGATAGGGGATCACCTCCGAATATGTGCATGGAAGGTTACAAAACAATTTTTGGTGGTGTTGGAACAACTCTAGGCACGTTCGAGGACGAACATATGTTTAAGTGGGGGAGAATGTAACGACCCGGTCTGTCGTTACGTGAAAACCTGCATTTTAATTACTTTTATTGACTTGTTATAGATTGGTTATTCTATTATTGATGTGTTAGAGTTGATAGGCTTGAAATCGGAATGGTTAAATGAGAATTCAGTAACTTAGTCTTTAAAAGATAGCCTTATAATGGGAAAAGTCAACTGAGAGTTGACTTATTGGTAAACGACCTCGGAGTGTGCATTTTAGGGCTCAGATAGCTTCGTGAGGTGATTTGGGACTTAGGAGTGTGTTCAGAATATTTTTGTGATGTCCGGTGTAGAATTAGGCTTGAATTGGCGAAAGTTAGTTTTTGGCGATTTCCGGTTAGCAGTGGAAAATAAGCTATCGGGGTCGGAATGGAGTTCCGACAGTTGGAACAAGTTCGTAATGTCATTTTGGATATGTCTGCAAAATTTCAGGTTAATCGGAGTGGTTTTGGATGGTTTCGGCATCATTGGTGGATTTTAGAAATTTCAAAGTCCTTAAGCTTGAATTCATGCATTTTTAATGATTTTGATGTTATGGGACATGTTTTTAAGGCTCGACCAAGTTCTAATAAGGTATTTGAATTATTTGGTAGGTTTGGTGGAGGTCCCGGGGGCCTCGGATGATTTTCGGATACTCGACGGAGTGGTTTTGGACATATTCAAACACCAGAATTTTGCTGATGGTTTCCTTCTATGCATTCGCGTAGAGGTCACCACGTTCGCGTAGAATAGTTTTGGGATTTTAGTGGTTTCTTCTTCGCGTCCGCGATCAAGTGGACGCGAATGCATAGGTTTGTCAGGCAACTTTATTGCGAACGCAGGGCCATGTCGCGTTCGCATAGGGTCGAGCTGGGTCCCAGGGGTTAGGGGTCATTGCCCTTCCCGTTCGCAGGTCAGGGACCGCGTTCGCGTAGTGTTAGGGGGGCTGTTCTTCGCGTTCGTGGGGTCCACCTCGCGTTTTCATAGGCCATTTCCTGGGCCCATAAAATTTTACTCTTCGCGTTCGCGGTGGCCCTCCGCAAACGCATAGAACATTACCTGGGCAGTCTATTAAAAACCCAATTCCGAGGGTTTAAGTTATTTTTCACCATTTTCGAATTTTGGATCTCGGGAGAGGCGATTTTAGAAGACTTTTTCACCTGGGTGTTTTGGGTAAGTGATTCATAACCATTATAGATCTATTTCCATGATTCTAATCTTCAATTCCACTTTAAATTTCGAATTTCTTGAGAAGAGAATGAGATTTCGGGGCTTGAGAATTAGAGACCTTTAGGGGTCGATTTGAGGGGTCAAACGGACTCCGATTTTGGTATTCTTTATATTTACGGAATCGTGGGAGGATGAAGAACACTTTTCTGTAAAAAAATTTGAGTTTCGGGACGCGGGCTGGGGGGCCGGGTTTTGACCAATTTCGAGTTTTTGGGTGAATTTTGATATTTTCAATTGGAAATCGTTCCTTAGGCATATATTGATGATAAAAATTTGAACTTGGTAGATTTGGAGCACTCGGGGGCTGCATTTAGAGGCAAGGACACTGCGGAGTAGTGTGTTAGCCGGTTTTGAGGTAAGTAACGCTTCCAAACTTGGAACTGAGGGTTCGAAACCCCAAACTATTTGATATTTGCTGTTTATTAAGGTGATGCACTGGCCAAGTGACGGGCATGCGGGCGTTTACTGAAAATGTGTAGCCTGGCTTATCCCATGGCACTGTCTACTGTTTATCCCAGATTGATATTGTAATGTGAAGGTGGTAATTACCTTGAACGAAATAGAAAACATGCTAAGTATAAATGTTAAGGATTCACGCCGATGTGTTTAGACCGAAATGGTCGGATATTGCTGTCTCTATTTGTGATTATTGCTTTCATGTGCTCAGTCCTGTTATGGTATATGTTTCATGCCTCAGTCTCGTAAGTTGCTAGTTTATTCTATATTATCATTTGTTTGGGCTGAATTGCATATGTTAGAGCATTGTAAGTGAGACTGGAAGGTAGTGATTGAGTGAGGCTTAGACCCTGGTTTGAGACAGTTATGAGGTCGGACTGCACACTGCAGCGATCTTTAAATCATGCCTCCGTTGGCTTGATATAGCGTTTGGGCTGGAAGGAGCCCCTCTGGAGTCTATACACACCCAGTGAGCGCACAGATATTCCGGAGATGGATTTGTCCATGGTTATTATGTTCCGGAGATGGATTTCTTCGTGGTTATTACGTTCCGGAGATGGATTTCTCCGTGGAGGCTGGATCAGCCTTTTTCCTCAGTACTTAGTGGCTGTGTCACTTGTGTTATGTAATATCCGGGATGGACTTCCCTGGGTCTGAAGGCTGTATTCTAGTACTGAGTGGACCACCTTATGAGAGCTTGATTAATGAGTACACGTCATTCATGGTTCTATATGCATTCATGCTAGTATGCAGAGTTACAGACATAGCTTGATACATCGTATTTATTTCCTGATATATTACTGTCATGTTCAAATTTATATATTGTTGTTTGAATTGTCGGAGATTTAGTCCGTCACTACCTCTCAGCCCATAGGTTGGTTTTGTTACTACTGAGTTGGTGTACTCACGTTACCCCCTGCACCTTGTGTGCAGATCCTGTTACAACGAGATTTAGCTCTGGTCAGTGAGTAGCAGCTGTTTCATCAGAGTTGACGAGGTAGAAGCTGGCGACCGTGATCTCATCTTCTCTTCCTTTTCTACCGTCGCATTTATTTTCAGACTATGTTGGTCATTTCTTTTGGTCGTATTAAGTATTAGCATCTCATGACTGTGTGACACTAGATCCGGGGTTTGTAGGAGTTGGATTTTGATTTTGTTATAAAGCTGTTTTCAAATTTAAACTTACTATTATTAATGATTTCAGACTTGTTAAGAACGATATTATATTGGTAACCGCATTTAGTAGATAAAATGGGTGGCTTGCCTGGTTCTACGACAGGCGCCATCACGACTCTAGCAATAGGTCGTGACACTTTTAGTCTAGTTTATTTATAGTGGGTGATTACAAAGTGTATCTTTCAGCTTTATCTAGAAACAATTGTAATAGGTACTGAGTATTCAAGTTAGAGTTAACTTGAAGCTTGTCGCAAATAGCTAGAGGCTAGTTTTCCACAAGGGGATCAAAGTTAGTCCTTAGGTTTACAAAAGAGTTTATTTTGTAAATGTTGTTTGGCTCATTGATTTAGTGAAGAGTTTGGGAAAATCCTACTGGGAAGTAGGTCGTGGTTTTTTCATCTTTCTAGCCAAGTGTTTTCCACGTAAAATTGTTGTGCTCTTTTTTTCTGCAATTATTATTCTGCAAACTGTAGGAGTTGGAACACATGGAAAAACCTGGTCGTTCTATAATTACTGCACGCGAAAATTGGTCACCACACAAATCAGCCCCCTCTTGTGTGGTATTGACACAGATAAATAACAATTGGTATCAGAGCGGGTTATCCTTGAAGAGGCTAGGAAATAATCAAGATGAGTGCACCACCTGGGAACTGGGAAGGACAATCAACTGCTAGGCCACCACAATTCAATGGCCAGTACTACTCTTGGTGGAAGAACAGGATGAAAGATCACTTAATTGGAGAAGACTATGAACTATGGGACATAGTCACTAACGGTCATTTGGCCACCATGAAGAAGACTGCTGAAGGAGTAGATGTGACAAAGACAAGAGCTGACTGCACTGTTGAAGACTTAAGAAAATGGGAAAAGAATTCCAAGGACAAGAAGTGGCTTGTGTGTGGACTTAGTCCAGGTGAGTACAGTAGAATTCAAAGTTGCACTGCCAAGGAAATTTGGGACACTTTGCAAGTGGCTCATGAAGGAACTGCACAAGTGAAAAGATCCAGAGGTACATTACTATATTCTCAATATGAGAATTTCTCGATGATGGAAGGAGAGACCATCTAAGAGATGTACACTAGGTTCATTACTCTGACAAATGAACTAAAATCTCTTGGAAGGACTATCCTTGAAGAAGACAAGGTTGAAAAGATTTGGACAAGGGTTCTGCCAATCTCTTGGGAGAGTAAGATCACTGTTATTCAGGAATCCAATCTAAGATTGGATGAGCTAATTGGAAATCTCACTGCCTGTGAACTTAGAAGGCAGACAATGAAGATGGATGCTCCTAAGAAGGAAAGAAGTCTGGCACTGAGAATCACTGAGGGAACAGATCTGGAGGAAGATGAAATGGCTATGATCACCAAGGAATTCAGAAACTATCTCATCAGGAAAAAGGTCATCTCAAGAGGTGGAAACTACAACAAGGAAAAGGCACCAGAAAAACCCACCAACGAGGAATGTTACAAATGTGGAAAAACTAATTATCACATCAAGAACTGTCCTTAGTGGGAAGTTGAATGGAGAAGGGAAAGATCTAAACGAAGGAACCGGGAGAAGGAACTAGTCCATCCCAAGAAAAACACAACATCAACAAAAGCTATGGTTGCTGCTTGGGGGGAAAGTTCAGATGAAGAATCAGATGATGAAGATGGAGATGAGCAAGCACTCATGGCAATTGGTGAATCAGATAAGTAATCAGAGGTAAGTATATCTCATCTAAAAAACAAGAGTAAGTTCTTATCTAAAGAAAAACTCTCTAAATTATTACTTGACTTCCTTGATGATTCTGCAGCAATAAATAAAGAAAAAGAACAACTGTCTAAGGAGTGTGTAATGTTAAAAGTAAAGTGTAAAAACCCGGAGCTCAGAGTAAGTGAATCTGTAAATGAAAACACTGCCTTGAAGAACCAAGTTCATCCACTTGAAACTAAGGTCCTAGAATTAAAATCTGAAAATTTAAAACTGAAACTTGGAACTAGCAAGAAGACAGCTGACAACTCTCAACTCATGTTAGAAGAAAATGTAGGCAGACTAAAGGATGAGTTGTATAATAAAGATGAACAAATAAGAGTGCTAAAAGAGGAACTTGGAAAGGTCAAACATGAATTGGATCAAACATGCAAATGGAATAAATCTTCTGATGCCTTGACATGGCTTCAAGAAAATCACAGTAGCAACATAAGAGAACTTGGCTTTGGGAGTCAACTACCTAAATAGGATCCCAAAAGTAAGTACCTCACACTTCCTGAGAACAAAATCTGCACCCACTGTGGTAAGACTGGTCATTACAAAATTAAATGCAATGCAAAAGAGCAGGCTAGTCAAAGGAATAAAAGTTTTGTTCGAAAGAAAAATTGACTGCCAAATTTGGCCAGAAGAAGCTTAATCCATCCTTTTTATCATATTAAAGGACCCAAACTAGTTTGGGTTATTAAGACTAACCCATGATTTTATTTTGCAGGTTCAAGTGAAAGGGAGCAGTCAAATATGGTACTTGGATAGTGGCTACTCAAAGCACATAACAGGGAATAAGGAACAGTTCCTTTCACTTGAAACCTCAAAGGAGGAAATCTCTCCTCTGGAAATGGGAAGAAAGGTGAAATTATTGGGGTTGGTAAGGTAAGTAAGGATGACACACATTCCATTGAGAATGTTTACTTGATAGATGGCTTGAAATATAGCCTAATCAGTGTGTCACAACTGTGTGACAGAGGTAACCTGGTTGCATTCACTTCTACAAAATGTTTTGTGATTAATCTTATCACTTACAAGATTGTTTTGCAGGAAAAAAGAGTGAATAATATCAATATCATAGACCTGTCCACACTATCAGAAAACGAATTAACTTGTTTGAGTGTGTTGGACAGTGATCCCCTCCTTTGGCACAAAATACTTGGACATGCAAGTCTAAATCAACTCAATAAACTAGTCTCCAAGGACCTAGTGATAGGTCTCCCTAACATTAAGTTCAAGGAAAACAAAGTTCGTGAGGCTTGTGCAATGAGGAAGCATGTAAGGTCCTCTTTCAAAAACAAGAAAGTAATAAGTAGCACCAGGACGTTGGAACTGGTTCATATGGATCTATGCGGTCCTATGAGAACATTAAGCAGAGGTGGTAAGAGATATGTAATGGTGCTTATATATGACTATTCTAGATTTACCTGGACATTGTTTCTAACATCTAAAGATGAAGCATTTGACACGTTTACTTCTTTTGTTAGAAAATTACAGAAATAATTAGGAAATCAACTTGCATCGATAAGGTCTGATCATGGCACTGAATTTGAAAATGCAAAGTTTGATGAATTTTGTGATGAACATGGCGTAGATCATAACTTTTCTGCCCCTAGAACTCCACAAAAAAATGGAGTTGTTGAAAGAAAGAACAGAACCCTTGAAGATATGGGTAGAACCATGCTTCTTTCTATTAAACCACCTCATAGCTTCTGGGCAGAAGCAATAAATACTGCATGCTACATCATAAATAGATGCATGACTAAAACACTTGTAGAGAAGATTCCCTATGAGTTACTTAAAGGGAGAAAGCCCAATATATCCCATCTTAGGGCTTTTGGCTGTAAGTGCTTTCTGCACAACAATTCAAAGACTCCGTAAGTAAGTTTGATCCCAGAAGTGATGAGGGAGTATTCTTGGGATATTCTTCACATAATAAGGCTTATAAAGTGTATAAAAAAAGAACTATGTGTGTTGAAGAGAGTGTGCATATTGTTTTTTATGAAAATAACATTCTCTCTGAGAGACAGGAACAAGTAGATGAAGAAATTGGGCTGGTCAAAAACTCAGACTAAATTGGAGCAACACTGCAGGAAGGAACGGGTGATGGAACAAGTGCATCCATCCCAGGCAACATGCCAGGGGGAACTGAGCAACAAACTAATTTCCAAACCTCATTGGAACCTGTCCCTGATCCTGCGCCTCAACAACAAGACACTGTAGGATCTTCAAGTAATACCCAGTTGGTTGTAAAACCACAAAGATATCAAAGCTCATACCCCATTGAGAATATTATAACTTATCCAACATATGGAATCAAAACCAGATCCTCTTTGAAAAATATGTGTGTGTTTAATGCCTTTCTATCCTTGATTGAACCTAAAAATATTTTTGAAGCTTTGCAGGATGCAGATTGGGTAAATGCAATGCAAGAAGAACTCAACCAATTTGAAAGGAGTCAAGTTTGGCATCTGCTTCCTAGACCCTTTGATAGATCAGTGATTGGCACAAAGTGGGTATTCAGAAACAAACTTGATGAAGATGGAACTGTTACAAGAAACAAGGCAAGATTGGTGGTTCAAGGATACAGTCAGGAGGAAGGAATAGACTATGATGAAACCTTTGCTCCTGTGGCAAGGTTGGAAGCAATTAGGCTCCTCATAGCCTTTGCTGCTTACATGGAATTCACCCTTCACCAGATGGATGTCAAGAGTGCCTTCCTGAATGGCTATCTCAAGGAAGAAGTGTTTGTAAAGCAGCCTCCGGGGTTTGAAAACAAGGAGAATCCTGATCATGTGTACAAGCTTGACAAAGCACTGTATGGACTCAAGCAAGCTCCAAGGGCATGGTATGAAAGGCTTTCAAAATTCCTGCTGGAACATGACTACAAGAGAGGTAAAATTGATAGCACCTTATTCTTGAAGGAAAAAGGTAAATATCTCTTGGTAGTGCAGATATATGTAGATGACATAATCTTTGGGCAACTTCTGAAAATCTAAGTAAAGAATTTGCTAAACTAATGGGGAGTGAATTTGAAATGAGCATGATGCGTGAGCTTAACTTCTTTTTAAGCTTACAAATTAAACAAAATGCAAATGGAACTATGATCCATCAGCAAAAATATGTGAAAGAATTTCTTAAAATTTTAAAATGGAAGACTCAAAGGAAATTGACACTCCTATTGCAACAGCCACAAAACTAGATGTAGATGAACCTGGTTCATCATTCGATCAAAAGTTGTATAGAAGAATGATTGATTCATTGTTGTATCTTACTGCCAGTAGACCTGACATTGTCTTCAGCGTAGGGCTTTGTGCAAGATTTCAGGCTAATCCAAAGGAATCACACTTAACTGCAGTGAAGAAAATCTTGAGATACCTTAAAGGCACCACAGACCTATGTCTTTGGTATCCTAAAGGTAGTAATTTTGATCTTGTAGGATATGCTGATGCTGACTATGCA
>MDKI01149220.1:0-10410 GCA_005239505.1 Nicotiana paniculata | reverse complement strand
TTCATAGGAATATAGGTGTTAATCTATTGAGAATAGGTGAGTAGTACTTCGGGAGAAGGCTACCAGAGCAATTATCGATTAATTAGCAACCATGAGTGAATTATATGAAAGAGAGAGTTAACTAGAATGCAATATGAATGGTGAATTGATCACAACCCTGGAATATTTGTCTCTATTGAATACATAACAATATTCTCGTTACTTGATAATTAGTTCATATAATCATAGAATAAATTAGTTATATTCTTGGATTTTGTTTTGGCTCGATTAAATAGCAACTAGAGTGATTCAATAATTAGTTTACGCAAGTTCCTGTAACATTATATTACTTGCTACGACCACGTATACTTGCGTGTGCGGTTTGGGACCAACATACCCTTTTTGCCTTTTTTTTGGTCCTTGTCCAATTTCTACTCCTTTTTGAGTTGATTTTCACTTCTTTGGCTCGTTTCCCTATATTCCTGCAAGAATGAACATTTCATTAGTTCTTGGGAATATCTTTAAGAATTTTTGAGCTAAAACACAAGTAAAAGAGAGCAAATAAGCAGTCAATATCCCTACTTATCAGTCAATCGTGCTAGGTAAATGCAATATCATAATTGAAGAATTTAAAATTTGCACATGCAATTATACATATTTTTTTACACTGTCAGATCGCGCAAAGTTATTTAGAAGTAATACTCCATGGGTCTTAAGTTTTTGGATTCAAAAATGTATAATATGACATGCTACTTGAGACATGTGCAAAAATTTCAATTGAATATATAATTTTTGTTGTGAGTGTATTTTTAAAAAACTAATCAAATTAAAGTTATAACAAAATAATCATGGATTAGTGAATGATCTAACATTTTAATTAAGAATTTAAAATATGTATAAGTATGGGGATAATTAGACTTAGAAAAAGAGAAATTTAAGTATGGAGTACTGA
Source organism: Nicotiana paniculata (assembly GCA_005239505.1). Lineage (NCBI taxonomy): Eukaryota > Viridiplantae > Streptophyta > Magnoliopsida > Solanales > Solanaceae > Nicotiana > Nicotiana paniculata. Next base: position 9,479 of record MDKI01149220.1, on the reverse strand, counting down.
ATAATTTGGTATTTTAACCTTTATATCATTAGTATCCAAATTAGTAATTCGTTTTTATTTTGCATAAAAATAATCCATAAATTATTTGAAAATTATGCAAATTAATATATGTTATTAAGAAAAGAAATATTATAAACAAAAAGGTGAAAGACGACGTAAACAACCAAATAATGTTGAATTAATAATTCAAATTTTGTTTATGCGTGTAGTGCAAATGGAGTCCCTAGAAAAAATGAAAAGTATTACGTACTATCCAATAGAATTTCACCTTAACCTGTACTCCACTCCCGCTCCTCTCCCATAACCTCTATATTTTGCATACTGGAGTAGTATTTCTTTTACTTCTCCATACAAATTGCAAGGGTATCGCCTTTCTTTTTCATTCACTTCTTTCTCGATAACAATGGCTTTTTTGAGATGGTTGAGTAGAGAGGAGTGTAAAATTTGCCTCAACAATTTCCTTCATGAGCAAGACGTTGCATTCACATGTCTTGTCTTAAGCATCTTATGGGTATTGCTTGCTATTTAAACTCGCGCAACAAGCAAATTGATCTTTTGATTACCCCGGTGTCCTACTTGTAGATGAGACATATATTTTTTATATGCTGATATTGCGCATGAGACCATTTCAATCGCCCACCAACATAGTTGATTGTCAGACTGTGGTGTCTCCACACTGGCATGTGCATGCTATTAACCAGTCGTGGTCCAACTGTTGTGACTATCATTTGCGTAACAACGGTGAGGTTGATGTGGTTAGATTCACATGCAACCACCTAATGTGCGCAAGGTACTATCTATAATTGAAATTGAGGGAAAGGGAGAACCAAGACTACTTAAAAATTGTCTGCTTTCTGGAGTTCAAACCAATGGTGCACCTATTATTAATACGACTAAATAAAATTAGTGGCTTAAAGTCACATTTAAGTAAGAGTTTTTTTTCCTTGTTATGCACTTTTTATTTATACTACGGTACTTTTACAAGATATAAGCCTTTAAAATCACAAAACATATGATAGTAATATCAAATTTTATATTGTTAGCCATTTGTTTACATTGTTACCTTGGACCTTGTTCTAATAAATATTACTAATGAGAAAATTTTAGTAATTTAATTTAGAGTTTTAAAATATTTCTATTGTTAAAAAGTAGATAGTCCTTCTATCTTTCTAAATAAAGATTTTGTACTTTTTTTGCAAAATTCTAATAGCTAAGACAAAGTAAAATTAAAAATCTATTAAATTTTTTTGGGGCCCCTGCATAGGGTACTTTTTGCAACCATTTCAGCGCATTTCTTTTGGGCAACATGGTAATCTCTTGAGGTTGTGCTTCCTTGTGTTTTGCAGAAAGAAAGCATGACTTGCATCAAAATTTATCTACGAAATTGAGTTGATAGAGTACTCTTCGGTATCGCCTTCTCTTATCGTTAAAGGCGCCGCAAGACATTCGACTACAAGGACGGGATGTTTGGCACGTAGGGAAGACTCTTACTTTGCACTAGCACTAGCCCTGGGCATGAATTCTTCTTTGATTGAAGGAACGGGACAAAAGAGAATCAGAACCATATCCTTCAGACGTTCAGTCTAATCTTAGCTGCACTATTGTCCGATCATAGTTGTACTGTGTTAGATTAGTTATTTGTCTCTCCTGCCCTATTAGAAAAGTCTGATCTATAACAACACAACCTGAAAGAAAGTCATTCCTAATTATAGAAAGTTTCTAACCGTCTTTCTTGAGGAGTGAGAAAAGGGAGGAAATGGACTATCTGGTTCGGCTACTGCATATTATGAAACGGTTTAAGTTGCGATTCTAAAACAGATATGCAACTAGTATGAAAAATTAATGGTTTTATTAATGTTTTTAAATTTCCCATTTTGTAGTATATGGTTGTGGATTCCGCAAGTTTTTTTTCCTCCTAATGACGTTTTCTTTCTGTTATTCTATCTAATGCTTAATTTCTGTCGTGTAGCTAAACGATTCACTATTTTCCTAGATATCAACGATTGCTATGAATAGATTTATAATATGAATTAGGATATCATCTAATTTCAACAATAGGCTAATCGAGGTACAAATATTGAAATATTATTTTATGTCTTTTGGAACATCCTTAATTTTATCTTTCACTTCATTTTTTGGATATAGGCAAGACAAAATTATACACGATATATGGAAGATTGAAGAAATGTTGCATCTAATTCAGGAAAATTACACATGACAAATCAAGACAAATACATACACAGAAGACTAGGTAAATTTATTTTACTCTTGCACAATTACTAACATCAACATATAATAAATTTGAGAGAAAAATAAACAAACTGGGAATATCAGATGTACTTGATAAAGATGTTAACAATGCTACACAGCCAATTGAGCCTTTAGGTGAGGTTATTTTACACCTAAGAAGTAAAATAAAATCATCCAAACGTGTACATATAACTAATTATACGTGCACGGGTGCATTTATGTGTGCGCACATATATTCATGAAAAAATATTCATATTCACTTTTGTATTGAATATAAATTGACAATGGGTACGACCGCACGAAGGGTGACAAAATATACTACACTCATATTGAAAAGTAAATAATGTAATTGTTTAGTATCTCTATCACAAATAATGACTAGTACTTCTTTGCAGGTATACCTTATGAAATTGGTACGAACCATCCCTATATATATAGAGAGAGAGATCGAGTTTATGTATAGCTACTACAAAGAACTACTTGCATTTACGAAAATAACTTATTAATATGTGCCCGACGGTAAAAAGGAGGTAGACTACCATTTTTTAAAGACAATGCAAAACGTGAAACATTTGCAACAATAATGTAGCTCATATTCACATTAAAATGTGTCGTTGGAATATAACTAAAGCAAAGAAAATAATCAAACTGAATATTGGATATATTAGAAGAATTGTTGTCATTCGAATATTATTTTTTTACATATATTCAACACAATATTAATAATATATCTACAAGAACATATAAATGCTAAGAAAAACATGAATATTAACCAAGTGAGAAAGACAGCAAAATTGTGTACAACTCCAAACTATAACGCCGCTCCTATTCAGCTAATTGAGTTACAACTTTTTTGGATGGTTGTTATGTATCGTTTCATAATATATCGTATTGTATTGTATTATATCGTTTTGATATATATATAATATTTGGATAGATCACTACTAAAAATCCGCCCATTTCCGACGGAAAAAAGTAGTCGGAAATTTCTGATGGAATCAGTCGGAAAATGCATAAAAATATATTTTTCAATTTTTAATAATAGTTACGATTAATATTCTGTCTATATCCGTCGTAAATTTTGGCGGAAAATTCCGCATCATTGTTAGCGACCAATTTGGTCGAAAACAATTAAAAAAGAAAAAATAGCGACTGATTCGGTCGAAAATGTTTAGTAAAACGAGGTTGACTACTTTGACCACAATACCGACTGGATCGGTCGGAGAGGTTTTTAAAAAACCTTACCAGCGACTCCCTTTCTTTTCCTTTCCCTCTTTTCTTCCTTCTCTCTTCTCTCTCTCACTCTAACTTTCCCCCACCCAAACCCGCCGCTGCCATCAACCAGCAGCACTCGCCAACGCCGCTGCAGGTCCGTCGAGACCCTCTACTGCCAGATAAGTTTTCCTCATCTGATTCCATGATTTTCCTATGGTTTTCTTATACGTTGCTTCCGAGTTTTTGGCCAAAAATAATAAACTGAATTGCATTTTCTACCAATATCTCAAGATACTGACTATCTTTTCCATAAGAACTACAAAAAGTCTAACCAAATAATTCATACTTATGATTTTAATGTGGCAGCTCCAGTTTAATTATTTGCTCCGTTACAAACAAATAAATAGGAATAAAGATAAAATAAGTAAATGGAAATAAAATAAAATTTTGAGGGACAATAAAAATCTGAGAATATTTAATATGTTTGTCGTCATATTATGTGTCACGATCCAATTTCTCTTCTGTTGGGTATCGTGACGGCACCTAATCACTAGGTAAGCCTGTCATTATTAAACATTAATCATAATACAAGAATCATTCAAGTGTTTTTTTTTTTTTTTTTTTGAAATAAGACTCTACACCTCACACATCTTCCCAAAACCCGGTAAGTACAAGTCATAAGCTTTACAGAATTTACACTAGAATTCCTAAATACCACTGTTCTGGAACAAGTACAACAGTGTATAAGCAAAATAAGACGGTGACTCCGAAACACGCGAACGCTGGAGCGATTTTACCTTGAGTCCCCACAACAACAACCTCGCTGCTAACTATCAATCGGCCAGCTATGCAAAACCTGGAATCTGCACAAAAATGTGCAGAAGCATAGTATGAGCACACAACAACGGTGTCCAGTAAGTATCAAGGCTAACCTCGGTGAAGTAGTGACGAGGACTAGTCAAGACACCCACTGGTCTAATAAAACAAACAGGAATAAATATAGAAAATGACGGCATATGACATCTGTACAAAGGTTACATAATATAATTAACTACATAGCAATGTAACGTGGGAGGGAAACAGTAATAAATCGATGGAATATCCTAATATTACACAGAAAAATGGACGGGAACACAGCCAAAATCGAAACCCACAATACAGTAAGAACAAGTAATAACGCAGCACTGCGATAATCTCCACCTCTGACTTTAGCCAACAACTCCAACAATTTAATCAAACCTTCGAATATAACCTTTCACCCACCAGTTTATATTAAAGACCTTAAATATATTCGTTTCAAAATAGGAAACTTCTTTTGAAAGGTACTTCCTCTGAATACGTATATATACTTTACAGACGGAAAGTCTTTAGATGTAATTTCTTCAAGATAAGCATTTTTTAAAATATACTTTCCCAATAGATGTATTTCGAACTTAATTTCCGATAAAACAAGTGCACGGCATCACCCTTCGTGCTTTTACTCTCGTCCTTCCCATAGAAATCGACAGATACAACACGTAAATTAAGCAAGTAAAAGACATGGACAGTGCAACAACAATTGAGATAAAAGTCAAGTACAGGACAATAACAATAAGTCACACCAAATATGTAAGTACAACAATAACAACTCGAAGTAAAGGAACAATGTATAAACGGGGAAACATATATCACATCATAATGCATGTCCCTCGTCCTCACCTGCACGGAACCCTTCGTGCCATGAACTCACAATAATATGGTACGGAATCACCCTTCGTGCATTAGCTCCCGATCACAATATCACACACGACATCACCATTCGTGGTTTCACTCTCAATAATATGGCACGACATCACCCTTCGTATTTTTAAATTTCAATAATATGGCACGACATCCACCTTCGTCCTTTCACTCTGAATAATATGGCAAGACATCACCTTTCGTGCTATTAAATTTCAATAATATGACATAGCATCAACCTTCATGATTTACACTCTTTCCTCACATGATAATGAATATAAACAATGGTACGACATCACCCTTCGTGATTTACACCCTTTCTCGCCCAAACAAATGAAATAATAGCATTCAAACATAGGAATCAACAACATAAACAATAATAGAAACCATACTGTCCCGGCAAGGGAGTCAACAATGGAAAAAATATCATCAACATCATGAACAATAATAGAAACCATACTGTCCCGGCAAGGGAGTCAACAATGGAAAAAATATCATCAACATCATGAACAATAATAGAAACCACATTGTCTCGGCAAGGGAATCAACAATGGAAACAATATCATCAACATCATGAACAATAATAGAAACCATACTGTCCCGGCAAGGAAGTCAACAATGAAAATAATATCATCAACAACATGAACATTAATAGAAACCATACTGTCCCGGCAAAGAAGTCGACAATGGAAACAATATCATCAACAGCATGAACAATAATAGAAACCATACTGTCCCGGCAAGGGAGTTAACAATGGAAACAATATCATCTCGGCAAGGGAAACAACTATAACTAATCTTTCTTAATTAATTAGCTTCACGAAATAAATCCCAACTTGAATCAATGCTCCGCAATAGGAAATGCCAAGAAAATACCATCAACATGTATAATCATCAAGTTGGGCGTAAGTAGTGATTAATGAAAGATCATATCAATCATAATATACGACCCACATTCATGCTTGACACCAACATATAATACTCCAATTGCTGCTAAACAATTATAGGGCGAGGCAATACAAATTTTAGCTAAGTAGGCAGTTTATAAAGAAAAATATAGCATAATGATAGAAGAGGTAAAATCTTCAGTCAAGTCAAATAAGATCAAGTAAACAACAAAGGAAATCTAAAAGCAAGTAATTTTAATTTACGCAGGAAGAGATGAAACTGGAAATAAGGAAATCAGTCATAGCAATTACAACTTCATATACAAGGGATATAAGGACCTAAGAATCCTAAAAGGCCAACCTTCTGCATAAGTCTGAGTACGCACTCGTCACCTCGTGTACATGGGCTACAATCAACATAGAAGACTCAAATCCTAAGAGATAATTCCCCCACACAAGGTTAGTCAAGATACTTACCTCAAAGACGACAACCCGGTACTCTAAAATGAACTTCTCGGGCGAAAAGAACTCCGGACGGCTCAAAATCAACTAAAACAACTTCAAAATACACATAAAAGGTGTAAGGAACTATTCCGGATAATAAAGTTTCAGTCTTTACAAAAATATAAAAATCGACCCAAAAGTCGACCTCCGGACCCGCACCTCGGAACCCGTCAAATTTTACAGAATCCGAATACCCATTCCAATATGAGTTCAACCATACAAAATTTATCAAATTCCGATACCATTTGGTCCCTCAAATCACAATTTTTTATTTTAGAAATTTTCTTCAAAAACCAACATTTTTCTCAACTCGGAATACAAATTAAATGATAAAATCATGGAATATATTTAATTCAAGTTGAAGAACACTTACCCAATCGAATTTTGTAAAAAAACCCACCAAAAATCGCCAAGAACCGAGCTCAAGAAGTCAAAATGTGATAAAAATGGTGAAATCCTCGATTTTGAAGATTTATAATCTGCCCAGCTATTTGTTCAATGCGATCTCATAGAAGGAAAAATGGCCACTAGTCAAATTGCACTACGTGATCGCGTGAAACACTATGCGATCGCAGAAGAGGAGGAGGGGGTGCATATGCGAACGTGGGGGATATCTGGCGATCGCATAGAGTGACATGTTCTGACTCAAGGCCATGCTCTCTACTGTGCGATCGCGTGAGGACGAGATGCGAACACGGAGAATGAAATTTATAGACCTTCGCGATCGCGTGATGAGGAGTGCAAACGCGTAGGAGAAAACTTGGGCGGCTCAAATTGACACTATGCGATCGCGACTAAGCCTATGCGATCACATAGAAGGAAAAACATCAGACAGAACAACAGTGAAGAATAGAAGAAAATTGACCCGAAGCCCATCCGAAACACACCCGAGGCCCCTGGGATCCCGTCTAATCACACAAAAAAGTCATATAAGCTAACACGGACTCGCTCAAGGTCTCACATCACACAAAACAATGCCGAAACGACGAATCAAACCAAAAATCAAACTTATAAATTTTCAAATCTTCAAATATTAAAACTCGTCCCGAAACCTATCAATTCAACCCGGAATGACGCCAAATTTTGCAGACAAGTCATAAATGACACAACGGACCTACATCCACTCTCAAAATTCTATTCCGAGCCAGATATCAATATTTCACCTATCGGCCGAAATCGCCGAATAACTTTCGCTGAATTACCTCAAATTACTCTACGGACCTCCAAAACCAATTCCAGACGCGCGCCTAATTCCAAAATCACCATACAAAGTTGTTGACATCACCAAAACTCATTCCGAGTCCGTTTACACAAAAGTCAAACCTCCGGTCAACTTTCATCGCTTAAGCTTCCAAAACTGAAATTTTCCTTCCAATTTGACTCAAAAGGATCATCCAGTAACTGAATCCAACCACGCACGCATGTCAATATACACAATGTGAAGCTCTTCAAGATCTTACGCCACCGAATAGAGCTTAAATTCTCAAAACGACCGGTCGGGTCGTTACATTATGATGTCATACATCAATAATATGAAGAATAAATTTGTAATATTACAAAGAAAAAGTAAGCTACAAGGTAGAATTATTATATAAAAAGGTAGGGTAAAGAATAAAATAGGATTATTTAATAATCAGGAAGAGCAAGATGAGAGAAACAAAAAAGGTAACAACGCGACCACACCAATTGGTTGTTATATAAGTGACACTTTTCGTCGTTACATAACGACAAATTTAATGATACGATACAATAAAATTTAAATAATAATTAAAATAAATATTATATTTAAAATAATAATATGATACAATACAATAGATAATAACCATCCAAACATACTGTTAGTTAAATGCGACTCCTATAATTGAAGGATTTAAATTTTGTGCCACATGAGTGTACAAAATTTGTTATACCATCAAGTTATGCAAAAATCTTTGTAAGTAATCCTCCATTAAAAAGAAAAGGAATTTATAATTTTGAAAAGGAGAGATTTTCTATTACAACATGTAAATGTGATCTAATAGTATAACAATTTTTTAGACTATGTATGTAAAACTTTTTTTTTTCCAAACGTCCGTATTATTTAAGGAATTTTTACATAAAAAAGTCGGCTAGTTTCACTGTTTATTTTTATAGCCGGTATGCATAAATTATACATCGATTATACATGATTATATGTATACTATAACAGATGTCACACCTCCTTTTTCCCTACCCCCGATAAATAAAAGGGTAGTAAGGGAATTTTTTCACTTAAGTGACATTATTCAGATTTGGAATTTATTTTAGTTTTCAGAGTTGCCACCCGGATTTTTGACGATGTTCCGGGACACCGTTTTATTGAAATCCCAAACCGAGGAAATTTAGACTCTGTTTTAAGTTGTCTACGTACCAGAAATCTGAGCAAGGAATTCTGTTAACCCGGGAGAAGGTGTTAGGCATTCCCGAGTTCTGTGGTTCTAGCACGGTCGCTTAACTATTAATATTTGCCCTAATTATCTAATTATTTACATATTTTAAACATATTGTGCATTTTAGCCTTATTACTTTTTAGCCGTTTTTATGGATTTATCTTGGAACAAGTCACGATGGAATGCACTTGTTTGTATTTTGGACACATTATAACTACGCCACATGAAATGCACCCGTAATTACAACATGTGATTTTTATTGTAATTTGAAGTTGAAGACGGGGACATGAGTTGTCGCACCCGAGTGTAGATTAGAGATAATATTCGATCTTATCAAATTTCAAACTAAAGGTCTCATTCTACCTAGAAGATCGCCTAAAATGATATTCATCAGTCTAAAGATAGCAGGTTTCGGGCTATGACCATATTTTATCCCCCAAGTTGTTTCAACCCTTTTGGCCAATCCCAATTGCGACTAGTTTGTAGGAAGGCCACT
>MDKI01259969.1:0-43528 GCA_005239505.1 Nicotiana paniculata | reverse complement strand
AACGTAGGTTCATGTCTTTTGACTCCCTTCTTTAACTACAAGTCCGAGATGTTCTCAGCGGCCATCTTCATGGGCATGCACGGGAAAATGCAGGGCTTGACCCTGTTTGTTCCCATCATCAGTAGCATTTTTGCATACGGTACGGACATGGTGTTGGTTTGCCTCAGGGATTCCAATCCAACTATCAACTCGAAGTCATCTATGATCACCACACGCAAAGTTGAATTTTCCTTCATAAGGTCCAAGCTTCACTGGTACTTCTTTGGCTATTTCACCCACTGGCTGAGGAGGTGAGTTGATAACCTTGACATGACCTCTTCTCTTTCCTACAACTATACCAAGGCGCTCCACCTAAGTCGAGGCTAAGTAGTTGTGAGTATCACCTATGTCTATCATCACCCGAATGGGCTTGCCATTCACTTTCATCTCAACGAACATTAAGGTCCTCTCTAGTTTAAGAAGAGTCCTCTCATCCGCCTTCTTTTTCCCTTTCTTGGTGCTTGGGCAGGGGTCCTTCTTACAGATACCAGCACTGGTTCCCGCTAATGCCTTAGAAATAGAGCCAACAATTGCATTGAAGGCACCTACTTGTTTGGTCTAGCAGCATCATCTACTTCGTCATTCGTCCCATCATCAAAAGCTTGATGGGCGTTCATCTGTGCATGTGGGCATTCATTATTCCAATGTGGCCCGCCGCAATGACGGCATCCTGAAGGGGGCTTTCTCCCCTGATCATTGTTGTTTGACACAGCACTATTGCTGCCTGAGAAAGGAGCTTTAGATTTGGTTGTACTCCGATCTCCTCCACTTCTGCTAGGGCCACCATTGCTAGGTTGGCCCCCCTTGTATCACGCTCGGACAGGCAGTTGAGGCCTATCCTTCCGAGTTTCCACTTGCTAGTTCCCAAGGCATTCCGTTTCTTAGATCGCCTCGGGTATGGTATCTACCCTTTGTCTTTGCAGCTCCATACAGGCATAAGGTTTTAACCCTTCCAGGAATGTGAAGAGTTTGTCTTTGTCCCCCATGTCAATTATGTTCAGCATGAGCGCGGAGAATTCTCTTACGTAATCCCGCACTGATTTGGTCTGGCGGAGCTCCCGTAGTTTTCTCTTTGCATTGTACTCATCATTTTCGGGGAAGAATTGTAGGCGTATGGCTGCCTTCTGTTCTGCCCATGTCTCCAAAGCATCTTCACCGACCCTAATGGCTTCGTACTTCACCCGCCACCAGAGTTTAGCATCACCCTGAAGATACATGGCAGCAGTTGCTACCTTCTTAGCTTCTTTTAGGCCTCCCACGACATCGAACTACTGCTCGATGTCGAAGATGAAGTTTCCACTTCTTTAGCATTTTGAGCTCCACTGTATGGCTTTGGCTCAGGAATTTTCAGTTTTTGTGCCACGGGGCGAGGTTCACAGCACCCCCGATTTGGTTTCCACCTCCTCGAAGCAGGCCTTCTAAAGCAGAATTGACAACATTGAGCTGGCCTGTCAAGTTGTCTATAGTTTGTTGAATGGCAGTCACCCTGTCTGCCTCTTGTGCCCTGTAGGCTAAATCCTCGGCACGCTCCTGTTGGAGGCCCTCGAATTTACCAAAACTTTCGGCTGCCTCTGTGGCTGCCGTTTGCCGGTCTCCTTCAGAGTCGCGACTGATGTTTTCTATGCCAACTTCGGCCTGGAGCATTCTGCGGTCCAGGTCGTCCAACCTTTGCACTAGGCTGGTTCTTAGTTCAGGCACCGTATCCACGATGGGCCGTAATATGTCAACCGTCTCTTCAAGGGCCGCAATGCGATCCCCAAGATTCACCATTGTCAGAAATGGTGGTAATGGCAATGTGTTCCCTCGTCCGATGTCGAGCCTAGGCTCTGATATCAACTATTACGCGGCGCCTTACTGAGATTCCTTGGAAGGGCGATGTAAGGCTAAGCAATTGATGTCAGTACAGTTGTTGTCCGCCAACTGAGGTCCCCTCCGTACGCTAGACGAGATTGTCAGTGCCTAACGGGAAAACTAATGTCAAGAACAATTGAGAGAACATAAATGAGAATTGAAAGAAAGCTTGATTGTATTAATGAAAGCTATTACAAAAAGGCAACACGGTGTCGAGGGGGAGAGACACCAGTATAGAAAATTGTTTGCTTGCTAGAAAGTTTTGATTGTTTGATCCCCCTAATAATGCTTAAAAAAAAAAAAATCAAAGTTACAAGACTTGACTAAACTAAGCTAGAGAATCATAATGGAAGTACATGGAATAAAACTACTCTATATTTACAATGAAAAAGGGCTTAGTTTTCTACAAGGTAGAAACATGTCCATTGTCATCAACCTTGTCTTTGGTATCATGATCTGCGCGCGTGGCGCTGTTGTCAGCTGCCTGCAGCTGGGCGCCTGTGAGAGATATCGATGGGGCGACAGAGGCACATGCATGCTTGTCACTTGACGCAGCCAAGACCACGGGGTCGTCTGTGACGCTAGGCATTGGGAGGCTTGCCAGGACGCCACGAGGCACATCCAAGTGGTCATGGGGCATGGCTGGAAAGCCGCCCATGCATTCGCGTGTCCGTCGCAGGAAGTTGGAGCGTGATAGATCCCAAAATAAATAAAAAAAGAGACGTGGGGTATATTGAAATTTACAAAAATAGTTTAGGGATTTAAAAGTAGTTTAGGGATTTAAAGAGTATACATCGACAATACAAAAGAAAATTACACTAACTATATACTTTAACATGTGTACTATCAACACATAAAAGTTAAACTCAGCCGACGCGAACCAACTTTGAATTTATGTGTAGGATTGAATTGATCCATCAAACTAACCTATTCCTGGCAGTAAACATGTAGCTTCTGACACTTTTTCTTTGTTGACACTTCAGTAGCGGTGCCCGGTGACACCAGCAAGCAAAGTTAATAACGTTTTGTCGGAGGAGATATAAACATACGATCGCATCACGTTTAAAAAAGGGCTGGTTTCCTTTCAGAGTAGGCTTTGTGCAGCAAAGACAGATTCTTGTTTTCACAATATATCTTCCTACTTCAAATTGAATCCTTCAGACTCATATCACATAGTTCATACATGAGAAGGAAGCTTTATTCCAAGCACTGAATCTGTTTCTCTTAATACATGTGCTTCCTGAGCCTGGATACTCACTGACAATTAAGGAAAGCATCAGATTCTTTTCTCCTACTTGCTTTTACAAGGTCAATTCTTTTTGCAATTCCAAAACCACAAGAAATGTGTGTGTGTGTGTGTGTGTGTGAGAGAGAGAGAGAGAGAGAGTACTCCAAAAGCTTTTTTTCTACATAGTTGAAACACAAAAGCAAACATTTGATCGAAGTTGCCTTTATTGCAAAAGTAAGCCACCAAAAGATGCGACATTCTGCCTTTCAAAATCATTGTTGTGCCATCTTCTTCATTAGCTAATATGGACAACTTTCTATGACCGTATAAGAAGAGGAACATGAATATGAATTTCAACTCCACTATAATATTATATCCAGATCATCTCTTGGCTAAAGTATGCTTACAAGATATGAGGTTTAGGGTTTAAGATGAAAACTGAAAGGATGTACCATTTATTGGACAGCAAAGCACTCACTATGCCGAAAAGGGAGGGGAAAGGGTTGACTTTCTCAGTCACATTGCTGGGTGATGCCTCTCTGATGAAAATGCTACATAAGTCATCCGGCAAAAGGAAAAAAACCTGCTGGAAGATGGAATCTGCTACCCAACTTGCTCTTTACTCTGGTAGTTTCAACCGATTGAAGAGTACAAGAAAGCTGTGCTCTGGAATGACATAAAGAAAGCCAAGGTCTGCACCTTTCATGTGTGGCCCCATTCCCTAAGGAAAATTAACAAACACATGAATAGAAACAAGGACCTCTCCCCTACATCTTTTTTACTGTTAATGAGATAGAAAATCTAAGGGAAGATGGACAGCAATTTTAGTACCTTTCCATTGAGTTGCAGAAGTTCCCCCTCAACCCACCTTGGGTTTTTGAAACCAAATTCAGCTATTCTTCCTTGACCTTTGTAACTTGCAACCTGGAAGAAACAAACACGATGAGTCACACTTGTAATTCTGCTGCAATCTAAACTGGAGGATTAAAATCATATAATGTTCCAACCCCGATAGTTGACTTCCCCTGTAGCCAAATTATTGATGCCAAGTCATGCTAAAACTAGGGCTCACCATGAAAGTTGTATTGGTCAGTGTAATATGATATCATGGTTAACAACTAATGGTTTATGTGCACAAAATAAACAAACCATGTGTGTGATATGCCAATTGTTTTAGCCTTTTCCAGCTAGTAGTAGTAGTAGTAGTCTTTAATCTCCAAGCTACTTGCACATATTTAAGAGTATGTGTGCCATCCTACCAGTAGAGCTATTGGGTAATCAACTGATGGGAAGAATTCACCTACTATCATCTTTGCTAAGATTTGAACCTTGGTTACTAAGGTTGTTACTCTTACTACAGCTCTTTGACCTGCTAGATCATCTTTGCTAAGATTTGAACCCTGGTTACTAAGGTTGTTACTCTTACTACAGCTCTTTGACCTGCTAGACCACCCCTTTCAGGACACCTATAATCAGTAATATATTTCGTCATATCTAGATTTCATACAGAAATGATATTCAAATTGACCAATTTGATTTAATCACTTTGACCTCAATAAATAAAGAGACTTGAGCAATTTTGCATGGAGAGTAGAAGCATAACATTTGGGCTATCACTCACCCATCTGGGAATCCTCACCCAAGTAGCATATTGGATGGTTAGCGTTTTACATGGTAAAAGAAATTTCTCAAACCAATGCTGAAGTCCATTTGTCAGCCATCTTTTTTTTTTTTTTTTTGGGGGTTGGGGGTAATCAGTCATCTTTAGAATTATGATCCCAGAACTTCAATGTTTTCTGTTAATAGCAGTTATAATTTCAGGAAATATCTCTTAACGATTTAGTTGACCAGCATATAGAATAAATAGTACGAAAAGGACAGTTAAAGATACTTTTGATAACTAATAACCTATTCGGCTTAGCTTCTGGAAGCCAAAAGTGCTTTGTTCGTGTATTCTAAAAAACTGCTTACTTTAGAGAGTTGAGGTGTTTGGCCAAGCTTTTAGGGAAAAAATAATTGCTTCTGAGTAATTACAGAAGCTGTTTTTCAGAAGCTAGAAAAATTGGCTTCTCCCCAGGCACTTTTGGAATCTTAGCCAACCACAAATTGATGCTCTAATATTGGCAAAATGCTTATCAATTTGATCAACCAAACAAAAACTGCTACTCTCAAAAAGTAATTTTCCACAAGCACTTGGGACAAAAAGCGCTTCTCAAAATAAGCAGATTTTGGAAGCTCGGCCAAACAGGCAATAAGACATGGTTCAAACTTCAATTAGAGATATCCATCTGGGGGAGAGGGGGGGGTTAAGGAAAGGTGGTGTTCCAATTAGAGATATCCATCTGGGATTTATCAGTCATCTTTAGAATTATGATCACAGAACTTCAATGTTTTCTGTTAATAGCAGTTATAATTCAGGAAATATCACTTAACGATTTAGTTGACCAGCGCATAGAATAAATAGTACGAAAAGGACAGTTAAAGATACTTTTGATAACTAATAACCTATTCGGCCAAGCTTCTGGAAGCCAAAAGTGCTTTGTTCGTTTATTCTAAAAAACTGCTTACTTTAGAGAGTTGAGGTGTTTGGCCAAGCTTTTAGGGAAAAAATAATTGCTTCTGAGTAATTACAGAAGCTGTTTTTCAGAAGCTAGAAAAATTGGCTTCTCCCCAGGCACTTTTGGAATCTTAGCCAACCACAAATTGCTGCTCTAATATTGGCAAAATGCTTATCAATTTGATCAACCAAACAAAAACTGCTACTCTCAAAAAGTAATTTTCCACAAGCACTTGGGACAAAAAGCGCTTCTCAAAATAAGCAGATTTTGGAAGCTCGGCCAAACAGGCAATAAGACATGTTTCAAACTTCAATTAGAGATATCCATCTGGGGGAGAGGGGGGGGTTAAGGAAAGGTGGTGTTCCAATTAGAGATATCCATCCGGGATTTATCAGTCATCTTAGAATTATGATCACAGAACTTCAATGTTTTCTGTTAATAGCAGTTATAATTTCAGGAAATATCTCTTAACGATTTAGTTGACCAGCGCATAGAATAAATAGTACGAAAAGGACAGTTAAAGATACTTTTGACAACTAATAACCTATTTGGCCAAGCTTCTGGAAGCCAAAAGTGCTTTGTTCGTTTATTCTAAAAAACTGCTTACTTTAGAGAGTTGAGGTGTTTGGCCAAGCTTTTAGGGAAAAAATAATTGCTTCTGAGTAATTACAGAAGCTGTTTTTCAGAAGCTAGAAAAATTGGCTTCTCCCCAGGCACTTTTGGAATCTTAGCCAAGCACAAATTGCTGCTCTAATATTGGCAAAATGCTTATCAATTTGATCAACCAAACAAAAAACTGCTACTCTCAAAAAGTAATTTTCCACAAGCACTTGGGACAAAAAGCGCTTCTCAAAATAAGCAGATTTTGGAAGCTTGGCCAAACAGGCAATAAGACATGGTTCAAACTGGGAAAGACAACACAACGCTAACCACAAGCACAAAAAACAGACTCAAAGGGGCAATTCTCCACCAACTTTACTTACCACACCAAGTTCATCTGGATACATCCCCCTGTTGGTTAAGCGATTTGCTTTACCTATTTTAGCTCGAAATGTCACCTGAAAATCAAAAACCTTACATTATGCTTTCATAAAAAGAAACAGTAAACATTATTCAGACTGAACTACACAAACCTGGCCAGCAGGCACATTGATATCCCCTGTTAGCTTTACCGCCTCAACATACTCAAAGAACTCGACATCAGAGGATTTCTCAGCATCATTTACATTCCAGTTACCATATTTCCGCCTTAATTGCACTACCTCAGTTCCATAAGGTCCAAATGCACCAACATATAGACCTAGAATTAAGAAAAAACTACATTACTGACAAAGTCCCACATCACTAGCTCTCTCCCCGCCTCCATTTCTCTCTCATTATTAGGAATAGATGTCAAAGAAAAACAAATTGAGGAGACGCACAAACGTATTCGCATGGATGTCTAGTGAGGTATGGAGGGATGTACATTTTAGTGTCGGACATGACTGTATTTATATTTGTGTTTGCAGGAGAGAGAGAGAAGAGACAGAGAAATGTCTTACCTTCAAAAGGATCTAAATCCCCAGGAGAGGTTGTAATTCGACTAAAATTTGTGTATTCAGATAACCTGTATCGCTTCTGCGCCTGGCTAACTGCAAGCTTTAATATCTCTTTAACATTTCTGGAAACCTACATCAAGCGTACATTCAATGAATCAATATATCACTACACCTAAAATTATTGAATCTATAAAATCTTGACAATGCGAAAGCGAAAACTTGAACTAGAAGGGAAACAATAGAAAGGCAACAGTCTGAAAAAAAGGTGATGAAATCATTTCAAGTTTTCTCACTTAGGACCCAGATACTCTCTTAGTACGACAAAGTAGCTTGCTGACTTTCCATCATTTTACTTTGTGATTATGGAATACAAACTACAATTTTCCTCTAATTGTAAATAAAGAAGAAGAAAAACCCAAATGATAGAGCTTACTGTGACCTGAGATGATATCCTCAGGCCACAACTGCAAGCAGAATGTCAGGATTATATTTAGGAATATGTTTGCATACTTTTGAAGAAACTTTATCAGAACTCCAAAATGCCTTTGCCACATCAGGAGGCATTAATTCAGAGACACTTTGAGCTTCAATAGCTGCAATATTAATGCTGGACGCAGAGTTTTCTTCACCGTCTTGATCTCCAGGTCTCTTAGGAATGTGAAGCATAAAGGAATCTCTTTCCACATCTTTGATTTCAGCAGGTAAACGAACAAACTCGTCCTTTACTGGATTGTCTTCTTTATTATGTAAAATACCCCCTAAGAAAAGCTTGGTGTCTACAGTTTTTCCATCTTCACTTGTGCCACTATCTCCTCCTATTATAACTCGATCAGGATTGATGTCATCCAAATCACTAGTTGTTTCTTCAGCCTCCTCACTGGAAATAGTGTTCTCATCTTCTCCTTCCAGAAATTGCTTCACCGAATCACCATCATCTGTTATTTCTTCCGTAATATTGACTTTCATTACTTTCACTTTCAGATCAGGTATCTTATCTTTAAGAAAATTTATCACACTTCTTATTCCCTCTTCAGCAGCTCCCTCAAAATCTATGCTCTTTTCATTGCTTTTCTCTGCTTCAGCTTCATCTATTTTAACATCAATTACAGCTCTGTTCTCAATTTCAGCAGTTGAAGGTCCCTTCATTGGCTTTGACTCGGATGCTGGACTTGAACTTGCTGCACTTCCTTTGGTTCGCTGCATGAATACCACCTGGCAGTGATAACAGACATCAGAAGCAGCATTGAGACAGTCAGGGAGGTAGTATAACATATAGAACCATCCCTGAACAGCAGCAATATCTAAAATAAAGTGCAAGACACAGATAGTTATTAGAGTACTCCTAAATATGAATACTAACTAAAGGTAGAGTTTTCTGATTTGAAATTTAGGAAGAGGTGTAACAGTGAGTTTGCTCATCATGGGACCATACAATAAAACCTTCAAGCACAATGTTCTGGTAATCATGTCAGATTGGTAGACTGATACAAAACAAGCTATCACTTGGTGCACATGTGGATATCTGCTCAGTGTCCCCTTTATAACATTATAAATTTGAGAGTATGTGTCAGCATTATGATTTACAAATCAAGAAAATATAATGCAAATCCTCATTTTTGTGGTAGCTCAGTGAAAGACAAGCAGTAGACATCAGCAAAGTTCAAAAATAAAAATAAAAGTGAATAACACAAGACTTTGTAAATTAGATCAGTTGAAGTTGCACGTCACCTGCAGGTTGTAAGTATTATTTCCATCTTTGACGACGAAAATCTCAAACAGTGGAGTTCCAGGAGAGGCTTTCACCAACTGCCTGAAACAATCAATAGAATTTGTTGAGAAGAATATATGATTACAACTTATAGCTTTTACTTCCATTTTTGTATTCGTACCTTGGACTATAACTTCTGCCAATAAATCTGCCCACACCTGGAGTAATACGTATTAGTCTGCCAAATGGATCATCTGAATCTTTTGAATAGCCAACCCACCAACCAACCTGCAGTTTGGAGCAAAAGAAGAGGTGAGGCAAGGTCACTCGTGAACTTTATGCTATATAGTTGCTTCTAAGGTGCAAAAGGCAATCTATCATATATACACGTACAAAGACACAAACACAGCTCTGTCTTACAGAGATACAGGATAAATAAATAAATAAAATGTGCATGCATGGTCTTATGCTAGTAATATGGTTGTACAGTGGAGAGTGGAGACTCACTAAGGGGCCTATGAATTTAAGTGCTAGAAGATAAGTATTACCAGCCCACTTCCCGTATTTCGGCACAATCTTGAAGCATCATGATAACGCTCTTCATCTATCGCATTCTGGTAGCAGAAGGAGAAAAGAGATCACTGCCAATATTCCGGCGCAAGGGAGCTTAATGCTATTTTAACTGCAATAAATACCTTCAACATGGACATAATTTCAGCAACGGAGTCCTTCGCTGTAGCTTCTGCAATAGCTGCTTTCAATTTTGCAGCTTCTTCAAAGTCTTCCTTCTCAATTGCTTCTTCCAGTTGAAACTTTAAAACATATAACTAGTTAGAACTCAAAGGAATCAGAGCTTCCTGGGATAAAACAAACCATCAAAATTTCATTGATGTTGGAGCCACATGTTCCATAAAGCAACTTTTCTAGCGTTCCAAAGAAGCGTACAGAATTTGATATTAAATAATCAAAAACCAGGAGTTGCTCGTGCCTCGTGCTAATATACGAGGAAGCATTTAGCAGTCACTTTATACCACAGAAAAACAGCAGAAAATCAAATCAAATTGCAATTGATTATGATGATCTATTAGACAAGATAGCTTTTACCATTTCTTCGGTCGGCCAATGGCTTTGGATCATTGCCTGGTCGAGATGCCAGTTGAATGGACTACAGGACTAGAACACTGGTTCGCAATATATCTAAATTTTCACAAGGGAACTGAAGTGGGATGTTCACAAAAGCAGCTTGCCGAGTGGGAGAACGAGGACCATCGGATTGATGGCATGAAGGCAATAACATAGAGTTGGAGGCCTTATTTCTTTTTGATAAAGGAGTTGGAGGCCTTATTTCTGGGACATCTAGAAAGCTATTCCATTCATGAAGCCCCTACTTGTACCCCTGCTCCCTTTTATCATGTTATTATGTAACAACAAACTGGTAAATTTCCCATTTACGCACCTATCTCTAGTAAATGCAAATTAAAATATGGAGAACATACATGTGCACCCGTCTAAGAAACAAACTGAAAAACATGTGTTCTCTTCTTTTATAAGGACTGAGGGCTTTCATTTGGACAAGAAAATAATGAAGAAGTAGCATGTTGGTGCTGATTTGAACTGCTAGATTACAGAGGACACTATTACATTTTTTAGGGACGTAAAAGTAGACCGATTGCACTGTCAACTCCCTATTAATCTTCTCCTTTTTTTTCGATAAGGTAAGAAAATTAGTCTTTCTTATTTATTTTTGCTTTCCAATTTTTAGACATGACAATTTTACACACTTCCAGTAATTTTACTGAATTGGATGGTCAAGCAGCTGATTTCTTGATAAATTAAGTATCTTGAATATGGAATTGTGAAGCCCCCTTTGAGTGTTGTTGATACCATTGGACCTTTCCCCATGTACCACATTGAAAGGGGACTACAACTTTGGCCATCTTATAAGTTCCCTCTCCTCTCTTGCATAGTGAGATCTTTTCAGGATAAAACCCACCACATCTCACGTAAAATGCCGTGACATGGTGTGTGTAGAGAGAACAACACCTACCAAAACTCTTGATGTTGAAGAATCCGATAGTCACACTTTGTGCCATCTGCATAGAAGATGGTTATGCCTCTTCCCAAGTCTTTCATCTAAAGAGACTCAAATGGTACAATGGGACCTTGCCTCATGTCCCACATTGGAAGAAGACGACAGCCTTGGATAATACCCCCCTTTAACTCCTTGCGGGACTTTTTGTGGAAAGGACTTCCTACAATTCTTGCATGAACAGTTGAGATACCAAAACTATGCCTTTAGACGGGAAAAGCCTCATGGGGACTCTTGCTGTTTATAGATCCGTTAGTCAATAAGAGATGTCAAATTAAGCAGGACACAGCTAACTATCCCAAGCATACAAATTCTATACTAAATCACCTCTTATTAATTTCGTCAGCTTTTGGGAATAGAGGGGTCTTTAGTCTCTTAACAACAATCAAAGAGGCTAATAGAGCACCTAACTAAAAAGTAAAAGGGGATTAATTAAAAGGATGGAGAAAATAGGTTTTGACATAAGGATAGGTCCCTCCTTGCCTAGGAGCTCTGTCTTTTAGAGTCAACTATATGAATCCTCTATATCTTTACAATTATATTTGGACCTATTTGATTCCAATACTCAAGAATTTGCGCCTTTTAGGACGAATTCTATCCTATCAATTCTCCAAATCTTACACTTCTTATATACAGATTGCTAACTAAACTAAAGAGACTCGTAGCAGCAACAACTAAACCTATCCTATACGGACTTAAGTCCACATGGATTCTGAATAACTGCAACAGATATTACCGATTCATACAAAATACATCAAGCAAATCCACTTCAAATCAGAGAGAGAGAGAGAGAGAAGAATAAAGTACCTTGAGCACAGAGGCATAGCTCTCAGCTTGTTCAATTTCAGAGAAATAGCGGGTCCAGCGATTCCAATCCCAATCGGATGAAGAAGTAGCGAAGCAGCTATTGTTGCAATTTTCATCAGCAGAGGGAGGTGAGGAAGTGCTGTTGACATTGACGCATCGGCAACAAAGCCTCGAATTTTTGCTGTTCTTAAGAAATAATATATTCGGGAAATTAACGAAAGGAGCTGATGAAGAAGAAGAGAAGGAAGGCCTCGATGGAGGTATACGGACGGTGGCATGTCCAGCCGCAGACCAAGCGTTGGCCACAGCCATATCTCTTCTTCTTCTTCTTCCTTTTGCGCTGTGTGTATTTGACTTGGAGGTTTGGGTTTCTATTCAATGGAGTTTGTTTGTGGATAGAAGCTGAGAGGGATAATTCTCGGCTGATAAGAGCAAAGAGGGATACGTGGTTTTGCACTTGGGAAGACAAGGACCAATGGGGCCTACTCTTTTTGTATGTTTTCTGATTTTACGGCGAATTAATCTTCCATTCAGTGTCTCAATTTCACTATACATGATTAAATGGAGAAAAACAAAATACAATACATGATTAAGTGGAGAGAAAAAAATACTATACATGATTAAATAATTTCTATTTTAAATTCATATTTATTTATTTTTAGATGTTTGGTAGAAAGGTGGTTTAGTGAATAAGGGAAGAGCGAAGAAGGCGGCTTTTTGGTGAGACTTGAATAAATGTATAATGGAGTACTATTATACTGTAATTCCAAATTGTAAGTTGTTAGAACATTTGGTGATACGTTGATCTTTTGGTTAATAATAAAGAACATAAATTTGCATTCACACCACTTGTCATCGATTATAAATAATTAAAATGTAATTTTTATACGAAAATAAATAAACATCATTTTAATACGAAGAACAAGAGTTGAAATAGAAATTTTATTTTAAGGTGTATTTTTCTCTTTTACTAGGCATCCAAAATCTATCTAGGAGAAGCAAATTAATGTGATGATGCCGAGTGTCACAATAAAAATTTAACAAGTATCAGATTTTAGGACAAGATTAGTTAGGTTAGTTAATAACCACTTACTCTTTTTAATTTGAATTAAAAATAATTAGATATTTATATATTTTTAAGCAAGCTATTATAAATAAATAGAAAAATATATAAATAAATAACTCCAATGTAGATATATATATATATAAAATAGTAAGACTAATTTGTTTTTGAGATGAGAAATTTTTTTCAAAATAATTAATATGGCCATGCTATAGATAAAATCATGTAACTAAAAATATTATAGTACATAAAACTAAAGAAAAATATATAAACAATAATTTCAAAAATAAAATAAAATATATAAAGATATAATTTAATTTATTTTGTAGTAGTTTTAATAAAAAAAATTAAATTTTCATATTAAATACAAATGGGAAGAAGAATAAAATTTAACTTCTTATTAAAAATAATACAAAAATAACAATTATTGCAATTATTAGTAGATTTATGACATATAATAAAAGAACTTCTCTGTTTAACCTTTAAACTAATTCAAGATCCATTTAGAAAAATAATACAATAGTATTCGTATTACTAAATGAAATGTAAAATATTGTAGAAGAAAAACTAATGTATATAAAGAATAATAGATATAACGTGATTCTATCTACACTCTAAATTTATTTGGTAAAATTAAGTAAATAAATAATTGAAAATATTATTGAATAAATTTAAATAACAAAATAATTTGAGAAAATCATACAGGATAAAGTCAACTTAAATTTCAAGAGTAATATAATATTATATTTATTATATTATATTAAGATGATAATTTATTACAAAATTTATATGTCGAATTATTAATATTAAGTAATGGATAATACAAGCAATGAACAAAAAAAAAGAAATAAAATATAAATTTGTTGGAAAATATAAAAGTATAAGATTTATAGTTTGAATTATGATGAGAAAAGTCGTACATATACACACAATTAAAATCATAATAAACAAATTATCACAACCCAAAATTCTTTAGGACGTGATGGCGCCCAACGTCACCATTAGGAAGCCAATAGTGAACTATCAACTTACTTATTCATTTTATTATCTTTGATATCATGAATCTTATTAAATAAAGAGGTCAATGCATTAAAAATAGTAGGTACGTGCAATTAAATGAAATATAAAGTAAAAGTGTGTCAAAGTAAAGCAACTGTACACAAATTCTAGAAACTCTAAAATCTGGTGTCACAAGTGCATGAGCATCTAGAAAGTACAATAACAATACATCATCTGTCTGGAATACAAGGTAGACAGGATAAAGTAAATAATTATGATGGAAACTCTATGTGTTGCGGATCGTAGCATAGAATACAGCTCACCATAGAGTCCTCTCAACAGTTGTGCCTGCGCGCCAAAATGACCACCAAATGAGCCTGTCAAATCATGCACATTTAGTGCAGAAGTGCAGCATGAGTACGTAAATCAACACATAACCCCGAAGAGGTAGTGTCGAGGGATCTACATTGACCCTTACTAGTGATCCAGTAAATCAAATATAATAAAGTAGACAAGTATGAAACATGATAACTAAACGGTAAGTACAAATATAGGCAAATAGTATGGTCTACATCTGAACAATGAACACAAAGTCCTAAATTATCGGACACCTCCTCAAAAGGATTACGTAATGGTCAATACCAAATCAATGGTCACATCTCAAGTCACGAAACTCATGAGTGTGCGGACTCCTTATCAAGTATTCCGCACGATTCTGCCGAGGCGAGCAGCCCGATCCTATACGAGTATTTCATAGAAATACCGAGGCGAACGGCCCGATCCCATAAGAATGTGACACATGATGTTGCTGAGGCGAACGATCCGATCCCATAAGAGTGTGTTACAATATCCTGCCGAGGCGAACGGTCCGATCTCATAAGAGTGTGTTACAATATCCTGCTGAGGAGAACGGCTCGATCCCATAAGAGTGTGTTATAATATTCATGCCGAGGCGAACGACCCGATCCCATAAGAGTGTGTTACAATATCCTGTCGAGGCGAACGACCCGATCCCATAAGAGTGTGTTACAATAATCCTGCTGAGGCGAAAGGCCCGATCCCATTAGAATGAGAAGCTTTAATGGATCCTTGATGCTACTCACGAATATACATGTGAGTTATGAGATTTAAGAAAACTTTTCGATGAATACGCACAACGCGGAAGAAATTCATAAGGGAAGCACAATTTCCACGGGTAATCAAGTAGCTCGTCAAATTTCTAAAATAGCGAGTCTATTACTCTACGCAAATCTAGTCCCCGGTCGTAATGCAAAATAAAGTAATTAAACAGGCAAAAATAACTCAATTAATACAATTAAAGCATGGTCTGAATCTAAGTCTACCCGGACATAATCAGGAACAACGTATGCACGGACACTCATCACCTTGTACATGTGTAGCTCCCACAACATGTAGCATGTAATAAGCATAGCACCTACGGGGTAAATTCCCCCTCACAAGGTTAGACAAGAGACTTACCTTGCTACGAAGTTCCATAATCGGCTCCTACGCCTCTCTAACTCCTCAAATCGATCCCCATCAATTCAGAACTAGTCAAACAATGTGCAAACTAATATAAATATTCTCTAATACTCATGATTAATCAATTTATAACAATTTCCAACTTCGCTTGAAAAGTCAACAAAGTCAACCCTTTGGCCCACGTGCCCGGATTCCAAAAAATTTTGAAAATAAATATTACTCATAACACTACGAACTCAAATATATAATTTATTACTAATTCCATGTCCAATTTCGTGGTCTAAATCCAAGAATACCAAATTCTAGATTTTCTCTTAAAATCCAACAATTTCTATCAAATTCCATGTTAAAATCTGTATATATCTATGTATTTAACTCGAAACAAGTGGTAATAACTTACCTCACAATAGATTGTGAAAACCTCCTCTTCAAGAGCTCCAAAAATCGCCCAACCAAGTAAAAATGTGAGAGGAATGGGCTGAACCCCGAAATAAAGTCTTAATAACAACCTCAGATACCGTATATACAACATGAGGTACGCCAATGCGAAGGACGAAAATGCAACAATGGCGTCGCAAATACAAAGCCTGAACAACTCTGCCTAAGTCGCAAATGCGAGCTTAGAGACAACGCGAAAGCGACAGCTACTTCGTAAATGCGGAAGCTACCTCAATCGCAAATGCGATTTAATTGTTCGCAAATTCGAACTCCCCTTCCCCAGCCCATCTTTGAAAAATCAAGAATGATCTCACAAATACGTCCATCGCAAATGCGATAAAAACCTTGCAAATGCGATAACATAGCACCAGAACCAACTGAACCTCTACAAACTCCTCCGGAACGCGTCCAAAACTCATCCGAGCCCTCGAGGCTCTAAATAAAACATCCACACAAGTTTAAAAACATAAAGCAAACTTTCTTGCACAATCAAAATACCAAATAACCTCTAATATCACGAATCGGACGCCAAAACACATGAAAATCACAATGAACTTCAAGAACTTCTAAAATTACAACCAAGCGCCCAACCACATCAAATCAACTCCAAATGGAACTAAATTTTGCAGGCAAGTTCCAAATGAAAAAATGGACCTATTTCAAGTCCTGAACCCAAAATCAGAACCTGATATCCTTAAAGTCAAACTATGGTCAAACTTAGGAAAATTTCAAACCTTTAAATGCCAACTTTTCACAATAAGCGCTGAAATGCTCCTGGACCATCTGATACTCAATCTGAATATACGCCCAAGTCTGAAATCATCATATGAACCCATTGCAGCTTTCAAATCCCAATCCCGAGGTCGTTTACTCAAAAATCAAGCCTTGGTCAACTCTTCCAACTTAAATCTTCCGAATTAAAAATTTTCCATCCGAATCAACTTCGAACTTCACGAAATTCAATTCCGACTATACTTACAAGACATATCCTGAAGTGAAGATACTTAAGGTCTCAAACCGCCGAACGACACGCTAGAGCTCAAAACGACCGGTCAGGCCGTTACATTCTCCCCCACTTAAACATACATTCATCCTCGAACGTGCCAAGAGTCGCTACGGAATTGACCAAAATCACTGTTTAACACCTCGTGCACCCACCTGTGCCACCACAATCCACGTGAGCACATTAGCTCGAGCCAGACTGAAGATCCTCCTTTTTACCTTAGCCAACAAGCCTTATGACCAAATTCCAACATTCGAAATTCTCCACGAGACCTGATTCCAACATACAAACACTGTAAAAATCTAAACCCACTGTACAAAATATGATCATGCACCCATGTTGAGATCACACCGCACAATTTGTATGTCCATCATAACATCATCCGACTATAATAGCTGCAAATTCACGAACCAGATGCCCGTAATATACCTCATGTTACATATAATCCTGGTCTCAATCCTCACAATACTGCAACAATGAAAGAGATGTGCAGGAACTCATAGTCACTCGTCAAATCAGTAAGTAATGGAGTTTCTCCGTTTGAAAAGAACCGTTACCTCATTCTGAACTGAATAATGACATTTTCTCTTTTATATACCTTACATAAATCCGATTGCACTGATTTCAAGCTCAATAATCTCGTCTCATCTAGTAGAAGCTTCTTAAGTAATAAGCCACCTCACACACTAACTAAAATCTCATATGACACCATCAATGCGCCAACGAGCTACAACTCAAATATGACGCATAAGGAAGAAAGAACTCTAGCAAAGAACTACCAATTCCGCGTAACGAACAAAACAATTACTATATGCTATGAACCTTTCTCAGAGATGAGAAACACGACACACAAAAATAAGTATAGGGAACCGTGCTCAACATCTCACTATTGCGACATGCAACCCGATACACACATGATACTATTGCAGCGTGCAACTCGATCCAAACATCATAACCGTGGAGGCGTGCCACCCGATCAACACATAATAATCAATAAGGAAATGCCCATCGAGCCATAATTCTCATATCTAGGAAATACCCGAATATCGACCACAAGCACGCCAAGTGCATAAATACGACCCTGGGAAGATGGATAGCGCCACGCACTACAAAAACTCAAGCACGACTAAGGTGCAATAAATGACATGCATCTAGAGAGCCATATTGCTCATATAACACCACAAGCTACACGGGATCACAACACATGTGCGAATGATCAAGCCGTCTTATAACCCACATGGAATAATATAGTATTACAAAGAATAGCTCACGACAGGAATAACATCCAACACCCGTAGACTCCTCCATAAGCAATGTTATGCTAAATGAACACATCCGACCTGATGTACAATATACCTTCACATCAGATCTACTAGCAGACCTCAAGCCGATTCCGATCATCCCATACTGGGCCAATAACCTTTCAAGGATCCACAATGACCCTATTCATGACACATAAGAGCAGCCCTAATCTGGAACAAACTCCCACAGTCCACAACCAAAGGAATAGAGTGCCTCTCAGTCATAACCTCTCCCATTGGCGACAGTACCAAAATTTTCATACCTGATTTCAATCTCTAACAATCGAATGACTAACACGTCACACCTGTACGATCTTTCGGTGGGATATACTCCCACAACCTTCTGTACCAGGTAGAAAAATTTGAACATTAATGGCCATCGACCATGTTATTTCCATGGTGCTAGTCAAGCATCTGCACTTCAATACCCAACACTTCTTCCACAAAAGAGACCATCTTCAGGCTGCCCAAAAATAGTGCCATCATACTCGGAACATCTAAAATCTTCCCCCGCTCCTCCGAGCTCGTGACATTCTTATCAAAACCAAACCTGTCACACCTCTTTTTTCACCACAATCCTATTGAGAGGTTGGTGAAGAAGAGTTTTTCCAATTAAAGTGACGTTTCGAAAAGGGATTATTTATTATGTAGAGTCGCCACTTGGAATTGAGTTTTGGTGTACCAAGTCACCTTTCATTGAATCCCTTATCAAAAGGAAAATTTGACTCCTAATTCATGGTCTACGAAAACAGAAGACTGAGTAAGGAATTTTGTTGACCGAGAGGAAGGTGTAAGGCACCCCTCGAATCCCGTGGTTCTAGCACGGTCGCTTTATTGACTCATGTAAGGCTTAAATCAATTTTTAACTATTCTTGTATTTTATTGATTATGGCTTATTTATTACCGCAATTAATTATTGTTATATTTGTTTTTATGTGTTCACCTAGATGCGGTACGTACACGAGGTATTCTTCTTTGAAGTTAGATGTTAAACCAAGGTACGTGAATGTACACATGGTTAAAACATAATTATTTTAACTTTAAAGGCATCGAGACGCAGAATGCGCACATGATATATCAATCCAAGGTTTAGGTATGAACACATGGGCTAATATTTAGAGTGCGTCTAAAGCATTTCTACGAATATTTATTTTTAAATCGTACTCGTGTCATGCGAACGTGTACATAATTAATAATATTTTATTATTATTATTATTAAGATTGTTTCAACTCTAAAATATTACCTGACATTTATGTCCTTTGAAGGCTAAACATTTATTTAAAGAAGCAATTTATACTAGATAAAAATTGTAATATTAATACTTATACCCTTACATTTAGGATATGAATTCACGTACAATTGTGAGATCATAATCCAAAGGTACACTTTCTTCTTAGCCAACTTGAAAGACATTAGAACTCGAGAAGTTTAGATTTTAAATTGAGAAATTTAATAAATGATAATTGATCAATTTAACCAAAACCAAACTTTCATAGTCGCCTCAAACTTGTCGGAAACAAACAAACTGTATTTAATACAAATTATGCACAGAAATTTCATACTCTATTTTAATTGCTCAACTTTAGTACTACTTGGACTGTAACACTAAATAAGAAATTACTTTGCATAAACTTCCAATACCAATCATATTCTAATATTTTTATTTTATATTTCGTGGCTTTCATGTTCTGTACCAACCCCATATGGAGTAGAACACTTTGAAAATTATTGGCTTTTGTTGTCATTCACTGTTGTCTTTCATTTTATTTTTTTTAACTTTGAGGGATACAACTAATATTAAAAATCAAATCAACATTTGAAAGAATGATGGTGTGCATACCTTATCAAACGATGAAAAACATAGAAAAGCTACATCAACGAGTGCACTTCAAAAGCTTTCCTCATTCAACTGTTCTTTCGGCAAAAACTTTACAACATTGGCTATTTGACGCGAGCAAGGACAGAAATCGACGCTGGAAAACTCGTACACAAACTCGATGAACCACAAATCTGTTTGGAAACCTCAAACTACGACCTTTGACCAATTTGTAACTCGCCGAAAAACTCGAATTAAACCAAAACTCACCGGAACTTGGAGGTTTTAATGTGGAATTTGATTGCGAGTTCTTGGGTGTATAATGACCGGAAGTGGAAGTGGGTGTTAATGGAGACCAAAAAAGTCTAACTAAGCTTGGTGAAGAAAAAGATCATTGCAATATGGGATCCAAAAATGCAACTCCAAAGTCTCTGAAGTGATCTATCTCTCGTTCTTTTTTCTTTATAAGAGACGATTTCTTTTTCTTTTCTTTTGAAAAAAATCCTCCTCTTAATGTATATATATATATATATATATAAAATATGTGGGATGAATGGAGGAGTTAGAGTTGGAGTTGGAGTGGGAGAATGGGGTTGAGAGACCTGAGGCTAAGAAAAAGGGATTTTGAGAGTTAGTAAAGAATTATTTGAATTTTAAAAATGAAGATAAACAAAGTGGGTGGGATAATTAGGATTGTTATAAGATTAGTTAGCTAATAAAAAAAAATCAGATTTTTTATTTTTAGATAAAGTTTGTTAGCTAAAATTATTTTTGATTCTTTTCGTTAGTTTTGTGTTTTTTTTCTTTTATGTTTTTAAACTTTTTTTTCTTTCTAATTGTTAGATAAAAGATGGAAAATTATATATATATATATATATATACCAACTTTACTTTTAGACTTAAAAGAAACTATAAAAATAAAAAAATTCAATATTTACACTATAGTTTAAATTATACAAAAAAATATATATAATAGATTACTTATTAAAATTCTAATTGAAAGATGCTCTCTCTCTCTCTCTCTCTCTCTCTCTCTCTCTCTCTCTATATATATATATATATATATATATATATATATATATATATATATATATATTCACACTTTAAGAATGTGAGTATTATTATTATTATTTATTTATTTTAATTAAATAAAATCTACTAAGTGTAAGATAAAAGCTTAAAACATCAATATTAGGCCTAAAAGGAATATTTACACTAAAATAGTATAACATTTGAGTGTGGTCAAAAATTAGTTGTTCATAAAACCGCAACCTTGATCCTCAACTTCCAATTTCAATACCGCTCACTGCACCTATAATGCCGTTACGCGAGAGTCCAAGAATTTCATCATAACCCCTAAACCACTAGTAGAATAAATACTTCATCGGCTAGAACCCCTTTCACTCCACTAATTTCAGAAGAACAATTGCAACACACAGCGCAAATTCTCATAACCGCAGAAAATCAAACCTCAAGTTGTGGTCTAAACCACCATAACTCTTCTGGATCAATTTAGACATAACATGCCATCATAATCAAATACATCCAAATCAATCAAATTATGGTGGTTGTCATGCCCGCGCGTACAACCACGAATAACATGTATAGCCTTAACACACCGAAGGAGCTAATAATTTCCACAACCATGTTGATTCAAACCATCACAAATTGACTCAACTTCTTCCAATTTACTCTTGACTTGCCTTTGAAATAATAGTTCTATTCAAACAAATAACGGACCTCAAACAACATTCATACCGAGTGATCCAAAACAGGAGACCACATCGCCCCAATACCCATCAGTCATCTCATACCCTCCTTATGCACTCAATAGTATCTCCAACTAATACACACGTTTAGAAAGACCTCATGCGAATCCGAAGCTTGACCTAACACTGAATCGTATACCCGATGATAATATAGAAATTGCCCAAGTATTCTTCAAACTCTTCTGCAAAACCCATTCCTCAGCCACATAACGAACCCAAAATCTTTAAACACCGCACTTTAATTCGTGAACACACTAGAACCATTATTGAGAGTCACCCATTCTGAACTGGTCCCAAATATGTAACCAAACTCTAGTGCTCTGCTAGCACATGAACACTTCCAAAGAAGCAGCCAAATGAATTCTTTTCCTTGCACATCACATCCACATGAAGCATGAATTCTGGGTCATCTCCAACACCTGCATATGAATCGATAAGGCGAAATGTAACACATATACGTCAAATTCCTTGTCCAAAACCAGAAACTACACAGGCAAACAACCACGTGCCTCAATCATAGATAGTGGGATCCCCCACTTAGCTTTACACTACAGACACATAGATCCAGACCCCACAACGACCTCTTCTTCCCAGTTACCATGATCCCAAACCGTTGCTCAGCCAAATTTCTCATAAGTTCTTGTTGGACTAATCATAACACATCCTGAATTATCAACCACAATCGCACACTCGACCTCCTAACATTCATAGAATCTTCTTCAAGTGATCCAAGCTCACCTCACAGTACATGCATCCTATGTTGGGAAGAAATCAGAACTCTTCGTAGGAACCTCATCAAAACCATGCAACCACTAACTTGCTCATATGAGATAGCTTACATGTGTTACCTCATATCGACCTCCTCCAACATCATTGCTATAGTTACATCCATCATGAAATCAACTAACCTCCGTGGGTCCACATTGATTCGCCAGCCGTAGGAATCCCTTAATTCATTAACATCACCCAAAAGTCCAACAACGTGTTTGAAACTCGAAGCCGTATTGCATCTCAGACAATGATCGAATACTCCACTTTTTCCTACATTCCAATAAATCCCTTCTCGTCACATTCAAAATTCCTAAGCATAGAAACCACCCTAAAGATCGTCTCCCTAGAACCATCAACACTGGAAACACCGATTCGATCCTGAAGTCGCAACACACAACCATCTCTGATAACTTCTTAGGTTATATCTTACAACACCGTTCCCAGATGCAAACAAATGATGACCAACATGCTGATGAACCTCAATGCATTAAATCAAGGATAGGGACACCACAATATTAACAAGAACTCCACCAAATTTGAAAATATCAAATCTCAACTGTACGCAACACCAACGCTGGGCTGAAATGACAGAATCCCCTCTACAAGGCGACGATAATAGCCCATTCGAATACGCAGTGAGAAACATCCTACACCACATATGCAGTACCATTACAAATCCTCTATGCCAATTGATAACAAACACTTAACACCAATATAAGAATGAGTAGGAAGGAAATAAAGGCATCAGCTTCAGTGGAATCAAATCGCACAGCGAGGAATCAAGAAGGGAAGTGCTCCTAATAGCCATGTCGCCTCTTGAAGATAAGTACAGACGTCTCCGTACCGATCCGTAAGATTCTACTAGACTTGCTAATGACTCATGAGACCAAAGTGAACCTAGTACTTTGATACCAAACTGTCACGACCCAAAATTCTCTATAGGTCGTGATGGCGCCCAGCGTCGTCGTTAGGCAGGCCAACAGTGAGCTATCGACTTACTTATTCATTTTATTATATTTGAAATCATGAATCTTATTAAATAGAGAGGTCAATGCATTAAAAATAGTAGGTACGTACAATTTAAATGAAATATAAAGTAAAAGTGTATCAATGTAAATCAACTGTATACAAATTCTAAAACACCCCAAAACCCGGTTTCACAGGTGCATGAGCATCTACTAGGAATTAAAATAACAATACATCATCTGTCTGGAATACAAGGTAGACAGGATAAATGCCAACTTTCCACAATAAGTGCTGAAATGCTCCTGGAGCACCCGATACTCAACCCGAACATACACCCAAGTCCAAAATTATCATACAAACCCATTGGAACCTTCAATTTCTAATTCCGATGTCGTTTACTCAAAAGTGAAGCCTTAGTCAATCTTCCAACTTAAAGCTTCCGAATTAAAAAATTTCCATCCGAATCGACTCTGAACTTCCCGAATTTCAATTACGACTATGAGTACAAGTCATATATCATGAAGTGAAGCTACTTGAGACTTCAAACCGTCGAACGACACGCTAGAACTCAAAACGACCGGTCGGGTTGTTTTAGCAAAAAGTCCTAAAAGAAGAATACAAAAAAAAATAAAAATTCAAGCTTAAGAGAATATATATATATATATATATATACACACACACACACACACTAATTAAATTTCCCATGTAGGAAATTTTAGTTAGTAAATAGAACTATCCCATAATGAAAAATACAAAAATATAAAGTATACTATTAGGATATTATAAATAAGATTCAGTATATTATATATAAAACACAAATTGATAATTATTAAACATACTAGTTTCTTTATACGTGCGTAACACGTGTATTCCATATAAATTTAGAATAAGTTTTAAAAAAAACGATAAAAATATATTAAAGCATGTGTATAGTTTACAAGCACAATTTGATGAAAATCAACCTATTTGAATAAAAGATGATATATAAAAGTTTTCAGTACAGTCTGAAATTTTTCCATATCAATTTATCATGCTCGAGGCTTACATGATTATCGCATTTATACCATTTTTACTTTAAAACTCTTTCAAGAACTAGCAAAAAGAAAAAATACAGCTGGTTATGTAAATATTGTCGTAGTAATATAACCTTACATTAGAGTAGACTTTAAACTTTGAATATCACCATTTATCAGTTGTAATTACCGACTCTAACATGGATGATTCTATATTTCAGAAAAAGAAGATACTTGTACAATCAACTTTAATTTAAATATAACCATTTATCTATTGTAATTACTAGTTCTAACATGGATGATGCTATATCTCAGAAAAAGAAAAATACGTGTACAATTTCATGAATACTCGTAGGAAGTAAAAAGAAAAATTAATATGAAATATAAAATGACCAACACTTTAAAATCACATAGAAATAGATCTCGATGGGATAGTGACTCGGAGAAGAATTTAAAATTCTATAATATGAAAAAAGACAAAGTGACACTTACTTGAAAAATGAGAAGACAGAAGAGGAAACTGCTCTTCTTCTTCTTCTTCTTCTTCTTCTTCTTCTTCTTCTTCTTCTTCTTCTTCTTCTTCTTCTTCTTCTTCTTCACCGTTAGAGAGTTTTTGATAGAATAGAAGTTGTAAGATAAAGAAAAGAACCACTAAAAAATATTATTTTCGAAGAAGAAGCCATTTTTTTCGACTCATTTTATTTTACTTTACTATATATAAATGTCTAGACACCTTATTGTGAATTTTTTAATATACATATATGCTTCTTCTTCTTCTTCTTCTTCTTCTTCTTCTTCTTCTTCTTCTTCTTCTTCTTCTTCACCGTTAGAGAGTTTTTGATAGAATAGAAGTTGTAAGATAAAGAAAAGAACCACTAAAAAATATTATTTTCGAAGAAGAAGTCATTTTTTTCGACTCATTTTATTTTACTTTACTATATATAAATGTCTAGACACCTTATTGTGAATTTTTATAGAATAACAACAACAACATACCCAGTGTAGTCACACAATTAGGGTCTGGGGAGAGTAGAGTACGCAGACCTTACTCCTTCCTTTAAAAAAACAGAGAGGCTGTACTTTTATAGAATGCTATAAAGAATATGAAAAGTTGTGAAAACAAATTATTTCAGTGAAAAATAAAGATACAAACAATCAGTGATAAGTAAGAAAATTAATAATGTTGTAAAGAATGTCTTCAGAAATGCAAGCGGGAACTGGGTGCTGGGCTTCATGGGAAGTATTCAACATACTACCAACACTCATGCAGAGCTACTGGCAGTACTGAAAGGACTGCAAATCGCTGAAGAAAGGCAGTTAATACCTCTAGAAATCAACACAGACTCCACAGAGGTAATTAAAATGCTTAACAACATAAACCTTATTTTTAACTCACTTATCTTTGAATGCAGGTCAATCGTCCAAAGACGTGGTGGTGAAACACAGCTACATGGAGACGAACAAAGTTGCTGACTTATTAGCAAAGGAGGGTGCCAAGAAAGATTTTTTTTTTACTCTTTTTGTAACAACTGTTCCTCCGGTGTTTGCTACACATATTTTTTGGGCAGACATCGCAGGAACTGCTTTCTCAAGACAAATTTTGGAATGTAATATTTATAACTATGCCCACAACGAGGAGGAATCAGTATATCCTCAAGTAACAATGCTATTGTACTCTATCCTAACGAGTAGAACTTTATAATGAATGTTTGAAATGCATCCTTTAACCAAAAAAAAAGTAAAGAATGTAAGAAGAATTATTAGCATGGAAGATGAAAGAAACAAAACATAAATGTATAATTACATTAATGGACATCATAATATTATAGGAGTAATATTTGGCTGAAGGGAAAGATAGTCATTTATCTTTCAATGGGTATATTGGTCTTTTAATTTTTCTTTAGGTCTTCACACTTATACTATAATATGATGATATGATGATTGTTAGGTTTTTTATAAAAATAATAAAAAGCTTATCTCTTTATACTTATAATGAGTTCAAAATTATAATTTAGTTATAAAATATTACATTATTTAAATTTTCAGTAAATACAAAATAAGAAAACTAATCAAATATAACATTAGAAAAGAATGTACGAAAAGAGGGGTACAAATATAATTTTATGACCTATATATTTTGAATTAATTATTAAAAGATAAATAAATAACACTCAAAAAAATTATTGATAGATATGACAATTGGAGAATTTTGAACAGTATAACATAAATTTAAAAATATAAAAATATTTTCAAAGTAAGAAAATATATATCATTATTATATAGAAGTAATATCAAAATATTAAGCCAATTGACAAGTTAATAAAAAGTCAGTACTAAGTACTTGTTAATTTTAATAATAATAAAGCACAAATAAGGAACAAACAATTTATTTGATTACTATATAAAGTGTACCCTTTGATTTTGTATAGATTTATTATATTTCTGTACACTATATTAAATAATAAAATAAGAACTAATATTTTTTATAATAATATGATATATTAGATCATAATTTTATAAGATTAATATTCTATCATATTATCCGCGCATTGTACGGGTTTTAACACTAGTAAAAGAAAGAAAAAGAATAGAATGAAACAAGTGTTATTATAAATTAAATTCCCCGTATCCGCAAACCTACTCTCACCGAAGACTTCTCAGTGACCCCAATTCTTTTTAGAGTACAAAATAGATCTTTTTTTTTTTAATTTTGTTTAACCATTTAGTATTAGAAATTCACTGGACTTCAGTAATCTGAGTTGTTGTAGACTCAGAAAGGGGCAAAGACCTTCTACGAAAACTCTTTATTTTCATAGTTAAAAATCGGAATTTTTGCATTAAGGATTAAAGAATCTTAATCATCTTATCACACAAATGCTTTTTAATTTTTATGAATGAGGAAGGAAATACATATTCTATTTTAGTGCAGACCTGCTGTGAGTAGGATAAGCCGAATATTGTAGTTTCTTCTGAAAAAGACAAGATCAAGATCAAGATGCATCGTCTTCACTCCAAATGCATATGAAACAAGTGGTTCAAAAGATTAACTTTGCGACTGTAAAATTAATTAGAGTCCGTTTGGTCATGAAAAATATTTCACCTTTTTTAGGAATCTTTTTTTGTTTGTTCCGAAATTGGTGTTTGGCCATAAAATTTTCAATTTTCACTTGAAGATGAATTTTGAAATTTTTCGAAAATTTGAAAAATTCCAAAAAGTTATTTTTCAAAATTTTCACTCAGATCACTCACACAAATCAAAAAACAACACAAAATTATATTCATGTCTAATTTTCAAATACCATTATTACTTGATATTTTTTTTTTTCACTTCTTTCGAAATTTTACAATTCTTATGTCTAAGTGTCGACACATTTGAACACACTGAGTGGCTTAAATTTATATTTAAATGGCAACCATGGCTTTGCTGGGACTATAGTGTCAATTTACTTGTTGTAGTCCATGGCCTTATCAATGTTAGCTTAATCCTACGCCAGAGGCCCTACATTGATTTCTCGTAAATTCAGTACCCTCCAAAGGGAAATCAGTCGATTCGATTTTAAAACGGACAGCGAATATTCTTATAGCATCGAGCTATTATCAACATGCAGACAGCTGTTTTCCGTACCACACATAAATTCAAATTTCAAGAATGAATTAAATATTGTTTTCCTATATTGCCTTTGGAGTAAATAATATTGAAGTATGTGCTAGGGGTGTTTATATGAAGAGATAGTAAAGGTTAATATAGTCAATTTCATGTTAAAACATGAATTTCTTAATATGTGTGAAAACAACCAAAAAATCACTTATTTTGGATCGGAGGGATTAGTACAATTAACAAGAAGACTTCGACTTTTACCGATTGAAATTCAGCTCACAAGTGACAAAAACAGACACAGAACAAACACTATGCAAAAAATTTTAAGCTAATATGGATCAAATTTGTTGAGAACAAACATATATGAGAGAGAGTTCGGGAGATTATTACCACGGTTAAACTAACTCATACCAGAACAACGTCGCCACAAGCATAAATCATTGCCACCACATTTCCTTCCATCAAATGCATATTAGCTTTTCCATCCATGAATTTTGATTACAATGAGAAACCAATGTTAACAATGGCTAGGAGTTATTACAAATCGACAAGTTAGACACTTCAGCCTGTTAGTTATCGCTCTCTTGGGGACTGTTCTACGACAACTTGTACAGGCTCCATGTTTCCCTGATGATGAGGTGTCAATGCTTCGTTTCTGCTTTCACCTGTTCCTGAAGTTGCATCTAACTCACTGCCCACGCCAGCGTCCTGCGTGCGCACTGGGCGGAGCAAACCTTGCAATCTCAGCAGGTAGCTCTGGCTGGAGGGTTGGGATCTCATATACCGAGCTTCTGTCACAACGTTGGCTGTTGACCTCTCTATGTCAGCTCGGATATTGGATAAAGCACTTAGATCAAGATTTGGGAAAACAGATGAGCGGCATCTAGGGCACTTCACGTTTAGCCGAAGCCACTCATCAATGCATTCCACGTGGAAGTTGTGAGCACAAGGCAGACCACGAACCTGCATATGATCTTGTAGTAAGAAAAGGTGGCACTAGCACCTAAACTGAGCACGGATGTAAGCTGTGTATGCATTAAATTTCATGCTGGTATAGCGTTGACTTTCTAGGAGAACTACCATCTCTCTGATACCGAAAGAAGGGCTAAAAGGAAAATTGGGATAACATATTGAAACATGAAATGAACATGTCTCTGCTTATGCTCATAAGTTATAACTTAAATCGGCATTCATTCAACCACCGCAATATCCGAGATCCCTTACTCAAGTATAATCAACTGCAGACCGAATTATTAAATAATCAATTCTGTTTTCGATAAAGAACTGCCAACTTTGTTAAGTCACAAAAACCTAAAAATCAGTGAATAGAGCAGGCACAACCTTGCGATGAAGCTAAACAAATCGTCCTTTCTCATCAGTTAAGCTTTTGCTTTTTCTCAAAGTGAGATGGGGATGTGGACCATTAAATGAAAACGAGGTACCTCTAGTTCATTTCTCTAGTAGTCCCACGCAATGACATATAATCCACCCCATAAGGATATTAAGGAAATAATTTGACTTCCATATATATTAGAGGGCTAGATCATTGGCTAGGTGGTAAATTTGAAATTTGCTAGATACATTACATCATGGTATGGATTTGAAAACCCTTGAGAATGATATACAAAATGTTAATAACTTCTGTAAAAGCAATATGTTTAAGCGCATGAAGAAAGAAAAAGGGTGTCCCATAACTTTTTTTTAAAAGGGAAGTACAATGAAGTAGTATTTATACAAAAGACACAGTTACCTCGTTTCCCACGCGAAACTCTTCCAAACAGATAGGGCACTCA
Organism: Nicotiana paniculata; assembly: GCA_005239505.1. Lineage (NCBI taxonomy): Eukaryota > Viridiplantae > Streptophyta > Magnoliopsida > Solanales > Solanaceae > Nicotiana > Nicotiana paniculata. Next base: position 13,697 of record MDKI01259969.1, on the reverse strand, counting down.
CTACAGTCAGTAGGAACAGCCTTCAGCCTGAACTTTGGTAGTTCCTGAATGAGTGCTTCCACTGCTTCTCTCTGTGTGCCGAATAGAGAAACAACACCAGTTTAACAGGAGGTTTTCTGTTGACCGAGTGTAGCAAGGATATTTATGAAGAGCGCTTGCTCCAGCTGTTGATAGTAAATTGTTATTACCTGAGCTTGGGTTAAATAAACTCCTGGATGGTATGAAGTAGCATCTTGGCCCATCCCTCTCATCTCCTGGCCTGCTGCTGCAAACGTCCAATCTGGTACTCTGATCATGTCAACCAGCACCTGTGTTGAGACAAATTTTAAGCATGTCAGTAGAAAAAAATATCTAATTACTAACTCATTCTATGAAAAGCAAAATCAGCAAATCTATTATTGACCCTTGTGGTCCGGCCATTTCCCGAACCTCGCGCATAGCGGGAGCTTAGTGCATTGGGCCGCCTTTATGAGGTGAGGATTGTCCAAAGCAAATAAAGAGACAACAATTTATATCCTCAACCAATGTGGGACTATCCCATGCTTGGGTGTCTAGAGCGTGGATAATGAACAAAACATTAAGGATGGGTCTGGCAGCCCAACATTGGATAATTCAATTTTAAGAATTAATGGATCTTGGACCTAACTCAACCCCAATAGTAAGCTCATGAGGTGAGGAATGTCCAAGACAATGCGAAGAGATTACAGCCTATACCCTCAACCAATATGGGACAAACACTACAAAAGTTCAAAACTCTAAAACCTAAAGTTAGTCATAGAGTTCAGTTGCACTCAGCCTATAGAAGAAGAAATAAAGTCAATCGGAAATTCATAATAGCTTAAATTATTTGAATTCATTCTTGATGTCGTTGTAAAAGTCTTCCTAAAATTAGTTCAGTGAAACAAAATTATTAGTACTGCTGATGATTGAATAGATTTATTAGATTTTATCATGCCAAAGATGTTACAACTAACACTTCTATTTAATTGTAAATAGTGTATATCCAGTAATTCATTCTTGATGTCATTGTAAAAGTCTTCCTAAAATTAGTTCACTGAAACAAAATTATTAGTACTGCTGATGATTGAATAGATTTATTAGATTTTATCATGCCAAAGATGTTACAACTAACACTTCTATTTAATTGTAAATAGTGTATATCCAGTAATTCATTCTTGATGTCATTGTAAAAGTCTTCCTAAAATTAGTTCACTGAAACAAAATTATTAGTACTGCTGATGATTGAATAGATTTATTAGATTTTATCATGCCAAAGATGTTACAACTAACACTTCTATTTAATTGTAAATAGTGTATATCCAGTAATTCATTCTTGATGTCATTGTAAAAGTCTTCCTAAAATTAGTTCACTGAAACAAAATTATTAGTACTGCTGATGAGTGAATAGATTTATTAGATTTTATCATGCCAAAGATGTTACAACTAACACTTCTATTTAATTGTAAATAGCGTATATCCAGTAAGGCTCTCTCTCTCTCTCTCTCTCTCTCTCTCTCTCTCTCTCTCTCTCTCTCTCTCTCTCTCTCTCTAACAGTGTAAGGCCACTCAAAATTTTATCATCCTAGTCCTACGATAACCAAGAATGTCACACGCTTATCAAGATTGATACTGTACAACAAGATCCACAAGACCATGACATTATAACCAAAACGGTAGAAATATAAAAGCGACAACTACAGAGCAGCCATTAATGTGTTGAAGGAACGGACAGACAAGTGCAGTAGCAGTTCTTGCGGCACAAGTACTTGGAACTTTCCGTAAATCTATTTTTCCAAAAGCACTCTGATTTCGTGCTCAAGTCAGTTATGGCATGATTAAGTTTATGCATCATATTCTTGAATCATTTGTGCATTAAATTTTCTTCAAAAAGAGGCACTACTTGCAGACACATTCTTTTAGTAGGTCTACATTTGCATCTTAATAAGTTTAATTGCTACAAATTTCAATCAATCAACTACACCTTACTCCCGAACTAGTTGGGTCAACTATATGAATCCATCAACTTCAGTGGCTCTTTGAGACAGTAGCTAACTCAAAACTTCAATGGAAGCACCAAGAAAGATCCATGTTATCTCTCCCTTGTATTGGACGACAACTAATTCTACCGACCCAGGTCAAATCATAGATAAGTAGACTTAGAAACCTAAATAAATTTGAATATCATTGAAGTGCAATAATCCCCGTGAGATATTAGAAAATATATACCCCTTTGATTTCCTTTTTCCTTTGAATTATTAATAGCTTTACGCGAGGGGGCCGGTGGAAGGCGGTTTAGGAAACTTCACTGCCCAGTGCCCACAATTCTGAAATCAAATTGGAGCTCCATACAAGTACAAAAGCAAGGCTATCAATGCATGCTACAATCATTATTTTCTCACATCCAGACAAGAAAATGGAATTTCGAGAACCTTAAAGGGAAAATTAAGTTAATATGGACATATTGTAAGAGTCACTACAAAATTGTAGCAAAAAATAACAGTGATAATAAAATAAAGAAAGAACAACCTACTATCAACAACTATTTGTATATGCATGTCAAAATAGTCGCTTTGATAGAACATAGATTCTAAAGCATACCCCGAATTCAGAAGTTGGAATTCCTTGTTGAGCACGTAATGAATGGGCTTGTCTTCTAGTTAACCACTGCAGAGAGAAACTTGAAACTTAATAGATATAGTATCGATATCAATACAAATGCATAAGTGTCATTTGTTAAACTGTACTTCTATTTGTGTACAGACGACAAGATCGCCTCAAGAAAAAATTAGCAATTGGGGTGTGTAGAACATTACTGTCCTTGTTAGAGCTTATCTGTTTCTTGGGAAGAGGTGGGCGACATAGTTGTCCAAAGTCCAAACTGAATCGGGTAATTGGTTAAACTTCTTGAAAAGTTTATAGTTCAGGAAACTAACCTTCCCAGTTGATATGCAAGCTATGCCAAGGAGTCCACAGTAGCTGAATAGCAACCAAATAAGGAAACCCCATTTTTGACCTTCTTCTGGCAACTGAAAGAATTCAACATCATATCAATTTTAAGATTTCAGACCGGAACACCTAAATGAAATCTTACGTGAACTTACACAGTTTCTCGCACTAGTGAACCATAAAGTCCCGATAATGGTCCAAGCCCAAAGAAAGGGATACAGGAGCAGGGCAAGAAGGGAAAGAACAACTATTCTTCCACGAAAGCGAGTATATCTCTGCTGCCAACCCAAATCCCTAAAATTTTAATAGCACCTAGAATTCAGTCCTTGTTATCTGAAACCATGACTAATATCAGGTGAAGAAATGACCATAAGATCCATATATTGACCGAAAAGGATTTAATAAAACCCCACTTACTTTTTTACTCTATCCATTCATCCGAGGTTTGACTAAAAGGTGCAAGAATTGGACATCAAATGTAATTATTTTTCTTCAAAAAGGATACTAGACCCAATTAGAGTAACAACTCTAGGTGATATTCACAGTATATGCACAAAAGAGAACATCATCAACCACCTTGGTAACGCTAAGTCACCGATAACAAAATTAGAGGCCTCCTAGTGAAGGAAAACTCCTAAAATTAGCTCAGATTGAAGGAGAAGACAAGAATTGATTTTTCCAAAGAAGATTATGTGAGTAATATATATATCCTAGAGAGAAGGCCTTACAATCCCATTCCAGCAGCAAGTCCATTATCAACAAACATCAAGAGCCGGAAAAGAAACACCGTCGTGTAGTCAACCTGGATAGGGAAAAAACTGAGTATACCCAAAAATACTACTAAACCAAATATCAGATAATCAAATCAATAGTTATTCAATTAAACGTCTTGATACTCACCACAATCCAAATGTGCAAAGGGTATATACAAAGATGGTACCGCTTCCAATTGATCGCTACAATGATTCTAATAAACAAACAGTTAAAGAAAAAAAAGGACTCCAGATAAAAAATTAAAAAACAAGAACACCAAGATAATAGCCAATGAAACTAAAGATGAGAACCCAATCCAGCAACCGTGGAAATTCCAATTTCGAATATTTAACTCTCAGTATGAATATTGAAAGGATACATACTAGTTGCTAGCATTGACAAGAAGAACCCATCGTACCTGCAAAAATCGTAATTCAACACCAAATATACTCGATAAAGTCAAAATTTGATACGATAGAACACCATATTATACATATAATAAAACAGAGATCTTAAATTATGATTTTACAGTGAAAAAGGTAAAAGATTTTAGAACTTACCACTTAAAATCTGCGCCTCTCATTTCACCACGTAAATCTTGAATTTTTACTCGCGAATTCTGCTACATACCAAGCATCAATGAGTACGCATACACCATGTATGGATATAGTAGGGCGGAGCAATTGAAGGGAGATTTCTGTACAGATTTGAAGACTGTCGTGGAAAAGGGAAAGTAAGAATAAGACTGTCTGATGTCAACCTACCAAATTATGCACTACTTTCCTATATTAAAAGAAAAAGACTCCTATTTTATTTGAAATTTTATATCTTAATGATAAAAAATAAGACTCCTATTTATCCATTTATTATGATATATTGTTTACATTTCCCTCTATTATATTTTTTGTTCATATCAACCCCTGTAGTTAACAAATATGATATAATTACTCCTAGCCCTAACGGCCTTCCACTTGGCCGCCAACTCCTCTAATATTTTGTTCATGTCAGCATCTTAATCAGCAGGTCCTACCAACTTAATAAGACCCATCTCCATAAACTTTACCCGTTTTACCAGTTGACCCAACCCAAGTATAGTTGTACGTGCTCTACACCATCATTTCCACCGCCTAGCTACTCATCGCATAAGCCCTTTAACCCCAAAACATGTTTCCGCCGTAGCACCGCCTCGTCCCCCTCTGCCTTCGAAACTCTAGCATTATCTCGAGTGACCCCTCAATTTCCCTCCCTACCTCTTTTATCCATATAACAGTCTTGGAATAATCGGAGGCCTTCGAATCCTTTCTAATGTTTGTGATATTCTTTATACAAAGTATAGTACTGTATTCAAGTTAGTGGTGCACTCTTCAAGAAATTTCTTATATATGTAAGACAAGAGAAAATGACTCTCTCCCAAACCCCCAACCCCCAGAAAAAAGAAAGAAGAATCCCAAAAAAGGGAACAAGAGAAGTGTTTCGCTCTTTTCATTGATCTCTAGTCTTCCTAAAATTTACTTGCTTATTCATTTGTTTCCATCTTGTTTTTTGGGTTGATGGGTGAATCACACTGAGTTGGATTTTTGTTCGACAGTAAATTTCTTCCGTAAGCTGATGGATTTATTTAGGATCTCTGAAGATCTACAGAATAATGAGAATCTTTGCATTATTTTCAAAATAGTAAAAGGAATCAGTTCGTATTGCCTATTTGTCAGTTCTTTTGCTAAGTAACAGCAAAGACAATGTACTTAGTTGCTGCAACTTTTAATAGCTCATCTTTTCATAGGTTTTCTGTTGAGGACGAATTAGCTAGCGATTCTGATGGTGGAAAGGGTAGTTTAAGGCATGTCCACCAACTATACTTGGGTCGATTGGGTAGAATGTGTCAAGTTTATGGACATGTGTCTAACGACTAGGATGCTGGCATGGACAAAATATTAGAGGGCTTGATTGCCATAGTGGAGGGTCATTATGGCTAGGGGTAAGTCTGACAATTTTATTAACGATAGGAGTTGATCTGGACGAAAAATATAACGAGGGATAAATGTAAACTATATATTATAGTAGAGGGGCAAATCCAGACCTTTTCCTTTAAAAATATACTACTATTAATTAGCTACGGAGTATTAGTTATAACTAAGTGATACTAATATTTAAGTAAAAGTTACTGACACGTGATATTTTATTGTATTTGCTTAGATGTTAACTGCATCTTTTATTGTTTGTCCATGTTTTCCTCTTTCTACCGGCGAGTATGATTGACTTTTGTCTAACACTGCTAGCGATTTATGTTGTGTTTCACGCTTTTGCATAATATTTTTGTTACTTATTTTTCATTTATTTGTTGTCTCTCACGTTGCTGATATTATTTTTCGGGTTTTTTGTTGTTACAGATCTAGTGTCTATGAGTCGAGGGTCTCTTGGAAACAGCCTCTCTACCCTCTCCGGGGTAGGGGTAAAGTCTGCGTACACTCTACCCTCCCCAGACTCCACTGGTAAAATTTTTACTGGGTCCTTGTTATTGCTTAGATGTTAACTGCGGATAAAATTTTTATTACATGCAATCCTAAGGGTTTTGGATCTCTGTAGATGCTTAGAAAATGGAAAAGATTATACCGAAGCAAATGGTGTGGTGTATAGTGCATTGAATATAGAGAAAATTACACAATTTATTTAGAGAAAAATACTATCAATATTAATTAATTTAAAAAATACTACCAATATTAGCCATTACTCATAAAATGCTACCAATATTAGTCCAACATTCTTTTTTTCTATTGCAAAGTGACTAAAAGTTCCTTCCCTGCTTCATTTTCCCCACGATCCATATCAAATCTTATTTGTTGCTTCTTTTACGGAAAAATGAGCATATAGTATTCAAGTAAAATATATCCCCTTTATCAATAAAAATAAAATTAGTACGCAAGAGAAAATGTCACATCCTGAAGTACTCAGTATACAAGAAAATTATAACAGGGCAATACCTATATTTTATAAGAAAAAAATTGCAATGTGTAATCACAAACTTCCTAAACGTTCAAGAAATCATAACAGGCTATACAAACCCAAGGAAACAACAAAACACTGTCAATATACCCGCGCCAATTCTTCTCGATGCCACTAAACTTTGACATTCTATTATATTGTGATGATGTGCCTAACCTATGCTCAATCCTGCTCTTTACGCCTACATGTATCTAAATCTGCTGGTACTTGAAGATCATGAGTCATGACCTAGGGAAGGTATTGCTGACAATATTGCTGTTGACCTTGAAGGCTGAGTAATAACACTTTTTCTCCTTTGTCTGAGGCAACTCCTCTCCTTGTGGCCAACAACACGGCACCAATAACATACATTAGAACCATACTGACATGCCCCTGAACCTCTTTTCCCACATCGACTATAACGAGATCGAGACGACCTCTTTTGTTTCATACTACTCTGAATCTGTGGGCCTGGTGCCCAAGAACTCTGACCTTGTTTTGGATTTTTTTTTGGTAAAATTGGTAGAACCACCTATTTTTCCTTCGAGTAATATTCCTCCTGATTATCCTGATTCGTTTTTTCAGAAGGGCAACATACCTTATCTCGGGTACAACAGATGTTTTCTCAATGTATGGTTGCCACTGGGACATCTTTTGATTACAATAATAATAATATTCCCTGTATCGGATAATAGTCACTGGAGTAGTGTTCCTTACATGTAGCCCAACTTGGGTAATCGGCATGTTATCTTTTCTTATACGTTTTCTCCAAAAGCAGCTCCGCTTGGGGTCAGAATGGTATAAGTAGGAGTGAAACAAGAGCATATCCTTTCGAAACTGGAACTTCAAATATACATAGGGCTCGGTCCATTCTTTCTAAGAGTCTCTGTGGAACATGGTCCATACTTGACGACTCTTATCTAAATATAATACATCGTCAGAATTTAACTTAACTCTTCCTCTCCCTTATAGACGAGACATATGTGGTAGAAATGAAACAATACACGAGTCTGGATGATCTCTTAAAACATAGCTCTATCGCATTATTTAGAGAATGAAAGAAGAGTAACATTTCCTAAATGCCTTGTAGACTCCTAATTATAAGTATTGCGAGCAACACACCCATAAGTTGGACTCGACTAGACACGACCTCATTCCTAGGAAACAAACCTACTCTGATACTAAGTTTTTCACACCCCAAACCTGGATGAAGTAGATCGGCACCCAGTGACTTGACCTTCATATGAACCTAGAACATTTGTAAAAAGAAGATAACAACATGCTTCTATAAAGAACTATCTGTATATAATAGAAATTGAGGATCTAAATACAAAAGAATGAAACATAACGCATTTGAAAACTAAGTCATAGTATCTATACATATCTAGAAGCGTCAACATATGTCTATGAAGCCTTTAGAATAGTCTAAAACTGTAAAAGTGTCGGGATATGGCCCCGACCTACCCAAAATATCTATATACATAACAAAACTCTAGAGTCGACCCAGGTAGTAAGTGAGGATTACCAATTATAACTTAAGTGTAGTAATTTCCTAGCGAGAAGGTCTGCTGCTTTGCGCGTCTGAACCTGCATCGTCAAATACAGCGCCCCGGTAGAAGGGACGTGAAAACATATAGTATTGTACTCGTATGCAAGGTAGACATAATAACATATAAAAGTATTTATGAGACAAATAAATCATAATCAAATGAGTAAAACTTGGGGGGGGGGGGGGAGGGGAGAGGCTACAAAATAACCTATAGAAACACGTCAAGTCTTACCGTTCTTATGTTACAAATGTCTTTTGGAGTGCTTGCTGAGTTATGAGAAATCATACGGTTCTTTAATAAGAAATATTACCTAACTATTAAATTCTTTTAGTTCTGAAATATGATAAGCTACATATGGCACATAACATGTGAAAGCGCACACACACACACACGTGTGTGTGTGTATATATATATATATATATATAAACAAACTCGGGCGGGCCCTAGGACTCATGTGAGACATGAAATTCCATATATCACATATAAATAGACCCTATTGGGCCCCGTTCGAGGCATAACTTTCATATACCATATAGATAAATAGACCCTATTACGCCCCGCCTGAGACACGACCTTTATATATCATATAGATAAATGTACATAATGGTAACTTAACAAGGTTCTTGTTTCTTAGCTTTTGGAACATGTTCATAATTTAGCAAAGTAATTATCTATGTGAACGATTCCTAGATACAAGTATGTTACAAATTCTTCATATAAAGAAATCTAAACACTTTAAAGACACTAAGAATTGTTTGAAGTTGTATAAAGGTTCGACACTATAGAAATAATTTCACATGAAGGGAAATGAGTAATATTGAGTATATGAATAGAAGCTTCACAATATTTTGTTCTTTAACATTTCTATTAGGAGGAAGTATGTGATATGGAGTTATGCCAAGGAAACAAAAACCAGATAAGCCATTACATACCCCGATTCTAATCCTTAGCGTATTACAACAATCAATATAATTATTTGCATCTTCAACCTATAACAATAATGATAATAGTAATTCATATTAACAACCAAACATTGGTTCCAACAATTTAGGCAATTTGTCAAATACTTAACGAGCATAGGGCTCCAAGGTTCTTTAACAATGGTGTTTTACCGCACTCTTCCTCTCTCATAACTTATAACAACATACTAAACATCTTATGAGGCAAACCAATACCTCCCTTATAGCATGAAAATACAAAACCCCCTAAATCTCAAACGAAATAGCAAAACTTGGAGTTACGACTTCCGATCATCATCTTGTGAGACCTCACCATAAAACATACTAGAAATACTCATATAAATCCATGTTGCTTAGAAAAATACTTCTTACCTTGTTGATAAAACCTTAGAAGTTCTTCACTCTAAGAAGAGGACCGTGCTTCTAAAACTCAAAGATGAATTGAGGTGCGATTCATGTCTTTGATGATGATTTAAGCTCGAGGAGTAATTATAACACTTACCTTGATCTTGGAGGGTGAGAGAAGAGGAGAAAATGGATAGATTCTATCCTAAAATGTTTAGCAAGTGACTAAGAATAAATTTTCAATATTTCACCTTATAAACTATAAAGTTTGGCTAACTTAACCTAGGAGGTGTCTCACGTCCGTATTTATTGGGAACTACACAGGTCCATAGTAAAATACGCATAACTTCTTGTACCCAGATCGGATTAACAAACAATTTGTTGTGTTGGAAACAAGACTTAATACACTTTGATCTGATAGGTAATTCACTACCTAAGTCATCATATACATATAGGTATGCTTGTTTGAAGTTGAAGCTTGTGCGAGGTTCTTTTGAATACGGGTCCATTGTGTAACTTCTCACTTCACTTTATGGTAGGGATCTCCTTGTACCTTAGTTAACTTTTAAAATAGCTCCTACACTTATTGTTATAACCATATGATATTGTATTAGTCTGTAGACTTCTTGGCGCGCAAAACAATATATCTAACCATTATTGTCGTAGTTTAAAGTCTTAAATTGTTTAGTCATTTTTGATTGTATTATCCTTGTTGGTTCCCGCACTTATAATCTTGGTGCCATTACATCGTATGGTTCAAACCTTATTGTTGTTACACCCTTGGACAACAATCTTCTTAGTTTTCAGTCAACTACAATTGTTGTGTTAGAACTCATACACCACCAATGACTATCACTCAACCCTTTGGTTTACAAGCTCACCAAAGAAACTTACATATATAATTCTCTGTTTATTTCCATTCTTTTTTTTATAATTTATACACACACAATAAATATTTGATGCTTGTTTACAACGGAAAGGGAGTAGTCTTTGTTTGAGATGAAAGTTGTGTGTTGTTGAACCGAAAAGATCTTCAGAATTTATAGTATATTTGTGGCTAGCCATTATTCTAATATGATGCATCAATATCATTCGGCTCATTTTCATAAATGAGGAAATTGACTTGATACAGTCCCAAGAGGATGTTAGAACTGATTTTACAGTGGCTCAAGAGAACTTTAACTTCAGCCAGCCTTGAAGAACGTTGATCTCATTTATTCCTTAACTAACTTGTCTCTTACTGATGAATCACATTAGTTTTGCTCGACTTGAATTATTGCATCAGCTTTAGACCCCGATTCTTATTGGGCTTATCTTGTCTAGACTCATCATCTTCATTTAGCTGGGCTTGATATTCATGACTTCATTCTGCCTTAGATGATTGCACGACTCTTTTAATCCTTCTATCTTCTATGTCCTCCTTTGGAATTATCAAAAATAATATAAAAAACAAGATTTCTAAAATAACATAAAGCACATAATTATAATCTAATCCCTCTTTGCATGAAGGATCAAAATAAAAGGTTAATCAAGTTTGTGGGTCATCTGCACACCTGAAGCAAGTTTTTTTAATACATCACCACATGGACATTAGTACTTAAATTAGAACTGAAAAATGAATGATAGCTAATGCAAGAGAGTTGAGCCTCTCTAGAATTTCACCAACACCCACTTCTGCTTCTTTGGAGTTGTTCTAAATCTTTGCCAACATTGTTTGATTTTCCAGAGTCAGTGCCTTGATCTGTGATACCTATTTATCACAATCCAATTCCCACTATAGGTTGTGATGGCGCTCAACATTACCGTTAGGCATGCCAACAATAATTCATCACCACTCAACCGCTAATAACACTTTTTAAAGTCAAAAAATAAAATAATAAAGAGTGAGTAGATTTAGGAATCATACTAAAATACTATCATCCTTACCAAGTCTCAAAATATGCACAAAACATAAGGCAAAATGATATAATAGCAAATACAACCATGAATATCCGCTAAAATCCCCAAAATTTGGTGTCACAAGTGCACGAGCATCTAATAGAATATACAAAATGACTAAAATTACTATCTGGAATAAAAATATACAGAATAAAATAGATATAGGGGAAACAGACTTTGGGTGTTGCAAGTCGAAGCATGAAAAGTAGCTCACCAAAAAGTCTCCAATTGATGCGACTACGCGCCTGATTAACCACCTGATATACCTGTCTCAGTAACTGCACATTAGTGTGGAAGTGTAGTATGAGTACATAAATTAACCCATACCAGTAAGTATCTAGTCTAACCTCAAAGAAGTAATGGCAAGGAGTTGACATCGACACTTACTAGTGGTCCACTAAATAATGTACATAAAAGTAGACATGCATGAAGCATAACAAGTAGCAACAAATCAGATACGTACGAATAACATGATTCTCAACAGAAGAATAATTACGAATCATCAGATACCATAAAGATAATCAATATCAGGTAAGATATCAAATCTCAAGTCAGAAAAACTCATATGTGCTCTGACTCTCTATCAAAATTACGCACGATTCTGCTGAGGCGAACGACCCGATCCCATTAGAATAGTGTTACACGATACTGCCGAGGTCGTACGACCCGATTCTTAGATGCATTTCATAATACTTTCGAGGAAAATGATTCGCTCCCATAAGGATATTTTATAATTCTACCGAGGCAAATGACCCAATCCTATGAGAATAGAGGAACTTTCATGGGTCACTAGCTGCATTCGTGAAGATACGTGCGAGTCAAGAAATCACGAAACAACCGCTCACATAAGCACAAAACGAGGATATGAATGTAAGATAAAGCATAAATTCTACAAATAATCAAGTATTCCGCAAAAACTTAAAGTAACAAGGCTTGGTCAACTATGTAAATTCTAGTTTCAAGCTCAGTTATGAATTCAAGTAATTAAACATCCAAGATTAAATCAATTAGTACAATTAAGGCATGATGTAAATCTTAGTCTAGCCAGACATAACCGAATCTATCTTATGTATGGACTCTCATCACCTCGTACGTACGTAGCACCCACAACACATAACACACAAAAAATAGAATATTACGGGGATAATTTCTCTCTTATAAGATTAGGCAAGAGACTTACCTTGATTTCAATCCAATTCATGGGTCCAATGCTTCATTAACACCTCAAATTGATGCCGAGCCACTCAAAACTAGCTAGAGGAATGTACAAACTAATCAAAATATACTCAAGAACTCAAAATTTAGCTATTAGAATTAATTTCCAATCCTGCTCGGAAAGTCAACAAAGGTCAATCCTGGGACTATGCACTCGAATTTCGGAAATATTCGAAGATAAATGTTACCCGTAGCATCACGAACTCAAAAATATAATTTATTTCTAATTTCATGCCCAAATTCATGGTAAAATCCCAATTTATTTTTTACAAATTTTAGGTTTTCTAACCAAAACCCCACAATCCTACAAATTTCCATGTTAAAATTCACACATATTTTGCTCACAATAAGTACAAATCACTTACCTAGTGATGTTGTATGAAAATGGATCTTTAAGAAGCCCAGAATCGCCCAGGCCAAGAGAGAATGTGATAGAATGAGCCTAAGTCCCGAAATGAAATCTTATATTCTGCCCAGACCCTCTTCATCGTGATTGCGGAAGTACCTTCGCGTTCGTGAATGCCACTCTGCCTGTTACACCCCATGTTTTCATACGTGAGAGTACATCGTAAGTCAATTGATGTAAGCTCAGAAATAAGATTATATTTGATGGAATATAAAGTAAGTTAATCATGTTACATTGGAGGTTACAAATATTTAAGATCTATGAGTCTAGTTTTCAATGCATTAAATCGTTCATCGATACGACGTAGGAGTAGAGAGATATTTGCAGTTTCGCGAGACTGCGCAGACATCATAAGTGAAAAGTAGGTGGATCACTAGAGCTTTATGGGTGTGTTGTGCACCACACTTATAAGCAAGAGGCTACAGGACATTTAGTACTGTTACTCTTTCTTCTTACTCTAGATCATGTGGTAGAGCTCAATCGTAAGAACTCAATTTCCTCAATTCTATCTTATTTATAATACGACTGCATACATTTAGAAATATGGATGGTAAGAGATTGCAATGTGGCTGTGGAAGAGTTGAGTTAGAGGAACTCAATTTTGCA
>MDKI01132032.1:0-13243 GCA_005239505.1 Nicotiana paniculata | reverse complement strand
TTAGATAATTAGGCCAAATATTAATAGTTAAGCGACCGTGCTAAAACCACGAAACTCGGGAATTCCTAACACCTTCTCCCGGGTTAACAGAATCCCTTACTCAGATCTCTGGCCGCAGACAAATCAAAACAGAGTCAAAATTTCCTCGGTTTGGGATTTCAATAAAATAAATGGTGTCCCGGAACACCGTAAAAAATCCGGGTGGCGACTCTGAAACTAATAAATAAATCCCAAATCTGCATAATATCACTTAAATTAAAAACTCCCGTATCCAACCCCGTGTCGGAAAAAGGAGGTGGGACACCAAGAAGCCATAAAAGGAGTAAGCATATTGAGTGTAAATATCACTTACTTCGGGAAATAACTCAGAGAGGTGATACAAGTGTGTTGAAGTTTGAGTCAGAGGACAATTTGGCAGACCCATTTACAAAGAGCTTGCCACAAAAGATTTTTGACAAGCATGTAGAAGGAATGGGTATTAGAGTAGTAGACACATGGTTATGAATCTAAGTGGGAGATTATTGGGATATACTATTAACTATGCGGTTTAAACATAGTAATTTATTTTATTCTTTATGGAATAATTGTTTATTTAATTTATTCAATTCAATAAAGTACCTTTTTAAATAGACCATTTATTATATGTGTGTCCTTTTAATTATTTAGTAGACAATTTAGTGTATGGAGTCTTAGCTCATGCATAGAAGATTAAATTACCGGTTCACATAATTAATAAACTATGTTCACAATCGAAGATATTATTGGACAAAATATCTTGTTGATTTTATCACAAGATTATAGTATAATTTGTCTTGATTATGTGAGTGGTTTTGCTCCGACTTCTTGTGCTAGTATGCAGTTCAGGGGGGATCTCCCAGAATACGTCCGTAGTCTCAAAATAAATATGTAGTACAGGGGGATCTCCTGGAATACGTCCGTAGTCCCAAAATAAATATGCAGTACACGGGGATCTCCCGGAATACGTCCGTAGTCCCAATTTAAATATGCTATGCAGGATGAACAACAAGCATACCATCGAATTTACACAGTTTATAATAATCACAGATAAGGAAAATAATGGCTTAACTAAGCATGGCGCACACAAGATCAAGTAGGCAATTAAACACGTAAGCATGATTTCTTAATCTAAGCTAAACAATTTATCATATTAGAGCAAGTTCATAGAAGAGAAACAATTTATGTTTTAGGAAGGGAAAAATGAGATTTTTTGTAATAACGGTCAGTGTACGTACTCGTCACCTCATGTACACGGCGACCACACAACAATTAGTATCAAATATCCTAAAGGGAAGTCCCCAACACAAGGTTAGGAAATCCACTTACCTTAACCGCTCAAATCAACTTGGAACCACGTTCTTGCCATGAGTATCCAATTCTGAATGGCCCGAATCTATTCAAATAAATTACATAATGTAAATATAGCTATAAGCAACCAATTCAACTAATAAATTCAAAGCTAAGATGCGAAATTAGGAAGATCGCCCAAATAGTACCCCGGGTCCACGTCTCGAAATCGGGTAAAATTTGCAATTTATGAACACCCGCTCACTCACGAGAACACTCGAACAAAAATCATCAAAATCCGACGTCAAAATCTCACTCAAAATCTTGGATTTTCAATTGGGGAACTTTTTCTCCCATTTCCAAACTTTTACTCTCAAATTGCCTTGATTAGATTGAAGAACTTACTATAGATTGATGAAATACAAGTGAAACAGGGTTAATAATCGTTACCCACTGATCTACTTCAAAATCCTCACAAAATTGCCAATTCCTGAGCTCCAAATCGATTTTAGAAGTTATGAACTCAAACCATCGATTTTTCATATTTCTGACCAGCGATTTCCGCTTCTGCGAGGGGACCACCGCACCTGCAATCCCGTTTCTGCGGCTAGGGATCCGCACCTGCGGAAATTTGTTAAATCACCAGGCCCCGCACCTGCGCTCTTCTCTCTGCAGATGCGGTTGCGGCCACTGGCCCTCACGCCCCAGACCGCACCTGCGACCTCTTCTTTGCTTCTGCGGGCCGCACCTATGTCCAACATCCGCAGATGCGAAAACACCAGAACAACCCCCATCAGATTTGTCTAAGTCCTATTTTCTTCTCGTTGAGCATCCGAAACGCACCCGAGGACCCCGGGACCTCAACCAAAACTACCAACCAGTCCTATAGCCTCATTCGACCTTAATCGAGCCTTTAAACCACATCACATAACACTAAAAACAAGGATTAAACATGAATTCAGGCCTAAGGACTTAACATTATTTTCAATTCTACAAACGATGCCGAAACACGTCAAAACTAGTCCGAATGACATAAAATTTGACACACAGGTCACAAATGACACCACGAACCTGTAGCCACTCTCGGAATTCCATTCCGAGTCCGATATCAAAATTTCACCTATCGGCCAAAATTGCCGAAAATCTAACTTTTGCCAATTCAAGCCTAAATCTACTACAGACCTCGAAAACACATTCCGGATGCGCTCCTAACCCCAAAATCACTCAATGGAGCTAAAGGAGTCGACAAAATTCCATTTCAGACCCGTCTTCACACAGTTCCAACTACGGTTCGATTTCTAAGGCTTAAACTCGTAATTATGGACTAAGTGTCCCAAAACTCTCCGAATTTCATAGCTAATCACTCCGACAAGTCCCAATAGTAGAAACAAACGTGGGGAAAGCAATTATTAGGGGATTGGGGCTCTAACTCTCAGAATGACCAGCTGGGTCGTTACATCCTCCCCTTCTTAAAACAATCGTTCGTCCTCGAACGAGTATAAAGAAATACCTGAAGCTGTGAAAAGATGAGGGTATTGGTTGCACATATCCTGCTCGGTCTCCCAAGTCGCCTCCTCGACCGACTAGCCCCTCTACTGGACTTTTACTGATGCAATGTTCTTTGACCTGAGTTTTTTGACCTGCATATCCAAAATGGCTACTGACTCCTCAACATAAGTTAGATCCTTGTCCAACTGGACTGAGCTGAAATCCAATACATGTGCCAAATCACCGTGATACTTCCGGAGCATAGACACGTGGCATACCGAATGAACTCCTGCTATACTGGGAGGTAAGACAAGCTCATAAGCAACCTCCTCAATGCGCCACAATATCTCAAATGGGCCAATGAACCTCGGACTCAGCTTTCCCTTCTTCCCGAATCTCATGACGCCCTTCATAGGCGATACCCGAAGCAAAACTCGATCACCAGTAATAAATGCCAAATCGCAAACCTTCAGGTCCGCATAACTCTTCTGCCTGGACTGGGCTATGCGAAGTCTCTCCTGAATCATCTTCACCTTGTCCAGGGCATATTGAACTAAATTTGTACCCAACAATCGGTCCTCTCCCGACTTAAACCAACCCACTGGGGACCGGCACCGCCTACCGTACAAAGCCTCATACGGTGCCATCTGAATGCTGGACTGGTAACTGTTATAGTAGGAAAACTCTGCGAGTGGAAAGAACTGGTCCCATGACCCTCCGAACTCCATCACACAGGCACGAAGCATATCCTCAAGAATCTGAATCGTGCGCTCGAACTGCCCGTCTGTCTGAGGGTGAAAGGCTGTGCTCAGCTCCACCCTGGTTCCCAACTTCTGCTGTATGACTCTCCATAACCGTGATGTGAACTGAGTACCTCTGTATGAGATGATAGATACTGGAATACCGTGAATGTGGATGATCTCTTTGATATAAATCTCACCCAATCTCTCTGAAGAATAAGTGGTCAGCACCGGAATGAAATGAGCTGACTTGGTCAGCCGATCCACGATCACCCAAATAGCATTGAACTTTCTCAAAGTACGTGGAAGTCCAACTATGAAGTCCATGGTGATAAGCTCCCATTTCCACTCGGGGATCTCTAAACTCTGAAGTAAACCACCCAGCCTCTGGTGCTCATATTTGACCTGCTGACAGTTGAGACACTTGGCCACAAACCCCACTATATCTTTCTTCATCCTTCTCCACCAATAGTGCTGTCTCAAATCTTGGTACATCTTTGCGGCACCCGGATGAATGGAGTACCGCGAGCTATGAGCCTCTTCAAGAATCATCTCCCAAAGCCCATCTACATTGGGCACATAGATCCGGCCCTGCATCCTCATCACGCCCTCATCATCTATAGTCACATATCTGGCATCACTATCGTGCCTCCTTTTTCTTCCTCGCGGGATCGGGTTTCGACATTCGACAACTTCTTTCCCTTTTGGAAATTGAAGAGTCGCCACCTAACAGATTTAAGGTGCGTTAGGGCACCTAATGCAAGTTACTCATGAAACCAGTTTACATTACCAGAGATTGGGTAAGGGCTTGAAATTACCTAGAGGGGAAGGTATTAGGCACCCCTTGAGGTCCACAACGGTGGGACCCGACCAAACTCACTTTTGGTGAATTAGTCGTTAAGCAAGTAAAACAGTTTAAGCACACATATGGATTACGTAAAAAAGACATAGGAATAAATGGGTCCTAGGTTTACTAGCCCACACGATCACATCTATGCAATGCTCGGTAAACCTTCCTTAACTAGAGAGGTTACACGTGGCATTAGCGCACAAGGCATCATATCCTTTACTACCCGATTACCCTCCCCTTGGTGGTTGTATAAGCGATTATAATTAAACACACTCTAGGCGTGCATTACCCGTCCCTTTACTTATGGCCCTGGAGGTGTTTAAGACCTCTAATTAAGGCAGTTCTATACTCTCCTAAAGTGCTTAAAAGGAAAAAATCTAAGAGACAACAAAGAACATATAGGACTATCAAGTAAAATAAAAATTAAGGGGGCTCATGTTTACCTCCACAAATAAAAATATAATTAGCACGTCTCAAACAAGCAAAGATTTCAGATGTTTAAGAAAGGTCCTCGAATAGGACATCTAGGTGAGCATGACAAGCAGAGAATATACAACATTGCATTGAGGCGAAGTGATAGAAACCTAATCAGCTTGCCTATTGATTTTAGAATCTATTGAATCTGGGCAGTTCACAAGTAAGCAAGGCATAGTTTTACAATTCACACGATTTCAATTATCCTACAGGCTTGCCTAGGCGTAGATCCGAGGTGTACTATAAACTTTATGTCTAGGTGCTGAACATTACAGAACTGATTTTATACAATTATCTCTGTAAACACGTTATCTAGGTGTTGGGACTACTTTTAAACTTACCCTTATAGACATGGTTGCTACTGATTTTATGCGATATAGACGGGGTATTTATGAGAGTGCCATAAAAGTCATAAAGCATGGTTTCTAATGCACATAATAGAATGATCATGATTTTATGCAGAATTAATAACAACCTAGTGACAGGATTTCTAAGCAAACATGGATATGCAGAACTCTGGAAAGCAGAAGTTTAGGACAAATAATATGATGCACCTATAAACATGTTTCCTAGTTCACAAACAATCTTATAAGCATGGTTTCTAATGCAAGAAAATAATCAAAATCATCCTAAGGGCATTATTTCTACCCGGTTTCCCCTACAAAAATCATATGAAAATCCCTCCCTTTTACTAATATCCCAATATCTGTTTACAAGAATTATTATACAGACCATAAATGAATTGCAATAATAAATAATGCTATACTATAGGGAGACTGAATAGGCTCAAAAGTAAACCTAGAGGACCAGACCTTCAACCAAATCCAAAGTACCAATATCTCATAGTGCCCAATAGGGTATCCTAGTGCGTCAAAGTTCCCAAGGGTCTTAGGGACCCCGGGCAATGCTCGTACCAATGATCTTTTAAAGAAAATAGTTTTTGTGCAATGTGGAGGAGCCCGCCCCAGAATGTCAGAGTTCGAAGGAATCTCATGGATTCCTAGGCAGTACACACACTGGAGGGTCAGAACTTAAGTAATCTAAGAGTAGAAGTGAGAGTGCTTGACATAGTTGAGATGACTTTAGGAAAATAGACCAGAAGTAGAATAGTTTAAGAGTGAAAATACTTTAGGAATGGAAATAGTTTAGAAAACATATTAGGAATGAAATACATGTTGAAAACCTTTTGAAGGAAAGGAAGGTTCAATAAACAACAACATGGTCACAAAAGTATCACATTGCCCAGATTCAACTTCAGTTGTCAATTAGTTCTAAGTGTACAAACAGTTACACAAAAGGGAGCAGGGGTTGGGAACACAAGACACTTGAAACAAGAGCACATAAGGAATATAAGAAGGAGAACATTTTGAATCAACAATTACATAGAACAAGCAGGGGCTGATCGACAACCAGCAACCAAATTCATAGCGTTAGAACACAAATTACTGACTCAGAGTCTTAACAGGGAAATCATACTTGAGGCTAAAGTGGTAATAGACAGTAAAGCATAGAGACAGAATGCAAGAATAGTCATGATGAGGACAGGGGTCTACTGCACAGAATTAGTTATGCCAATTGGGGTTAATAAGATAAATTAGGAGTTTGAGATGCTAAATTGAGCATGCTAGTTGAAGGAAGTAAACATGAATTCAAGTAAATATGCTGGCTAAAGTAACAAACAAGAAGAGTGAATCCTAGACATGCTGGTTAAGAAGTAAACAAAGTTAATTTGATAGTAGTTATGCTAGTATAGAAAGACACAACCTTAATAGAAGCAAAGCAACAAAGAGCACATAGATTTGAATCTCATAATGACATTGTGATAGGAAAATACCAGTTAAGGAAGCAAATGCAGAAAGTAAAGTAGGTAGAATTCCACAGTCTAGCCTTGGCTTTCAGCCGGCTAGACAAGCAACGAGCACAAGTAGCAGAATGAGAGATGAGAGTAAAATTTTGTGTGTGTGTGTTTGAACTATTGTTCGTGTGTTTGAGAGGTAGAAGAATAATGTATATATATCACTTAAGGGGTGAACCAAAATAAGGTAAAAGAATTACAATTCAATCAATTAGGAGCAACTAATCAGTCACAGAATCAATTCCCTTAGGGGAGTCCAGAATAGACCCCTAAATTGGGGGTAATCAATTAACGGTCACAACAGGGGGTCCAATTAAGGTAAGGACTAAAAAACGTTCCATATAAGGAGTCAGCCAAATCCAAACTATACTGATAAATAATTAAGGCAAGTATAACAATTCAAGGTCACAAACAAGGAAACAAGTAAAAATCCCAGCAAATACGGATTTTAATAGGACAATCATTCGAATCCTTGATAGGAATCAATCAGTAGAAATCTCAAAGAATACTGATTTTAACAAGAAATATTGTTCAAACCCCTAATAGAAATCAATCAAGTAAAAACCTCAAAGAAATACTGGATTTAATAAGAAAAGTTGGTTCGAATCATCAATAGAGATCAATTAGGGCAAAAATCCCAAAGAATACTGGTTTTAAAAGGGAAATCATTCAAATCCCTAAATAGAATCAGTTAATACGACTGATTCACTGAAATAAATATAGTAATGGAAAAAATAGAAGAAATCAGTGTAACCATTAGGAACATCTAGGGTTCAAGCATACGTGCGCGATTAACCAAACACGTAAAGAGATGGCTAGATTAAACATTGAAAGCGGAAAATCTTTTAAAGAGGAGTCTGGGAAGAACCCTAGTTTCAGAAAGAGTGACTAAAATCGAAATAGTTAATTAAAACAATTGATCTTTAAAGAAAAACACCTAATAATACTCAAATCACCTCAGATCTATAAAGATCTGAGAAGGATGGAACAATAGTGAAACTAGGGTTTTCAGAAAATAACAGAGATGAAGAGAATCAGTCAAAAACCCATGGATTCATTCTAAAAGTAAGAGGAAATCCATACTCACAAACGAAAGTGGCTTGAGACAGGCCAGTAGACAACTTTTAGGCAAGAACAAGGTTGAATCTTCACGAGATTCTTCTAAGGACTCATAAAATCAAAGAGCAGGGAGTATAGGATACCAGTAGTGGTCGGAGAATGCACGAAAATACCATAGAAGAGAGGTTCTCGTCGGTGACGGGGATTAGGGTTAGGGTGAGTTGAGAGAGAAATGGAGGGGTAAGGGAACGTGTGACAACGGAAATGAAGGAATGAGGGGGGTTATGGTTTGGGTGTTGAATTAAAAAGGTAAGTAATATTGTGGACCGTTGATCTAAAGGATCAACAGCCACAATTAAACGGAGTTATTGGGTCGAGCAGATATAGATTTGGCTTAGGGGTGAATTGGGCTGGTGTATTAAGGGGTTTGGGCTGATGTATAGAGGTTAGGTCCGAAAAATTAAAGGAATTAATGGGCTATTTGTTAAATACCCAATTAGTTGACAAAAGTAATTTATAAAAAATAATTAACGGATTAGAAAAAATGATTTTCATGAAAAAAAATATTTTATAACAATTACTCAATATTTTAAAAATATAACAAGCTATTTTTCGGTAAAAATAATGTAATAATGGATACATGGGCTATAATTGCAAAGTTATTGCAATTGTAACCAAAAAATGTAAATATGGCTACTTATGAAATAATTTAAGCTTAATATAAATATAAATAGAAATATTAAGCCATGAAATTGTTATAAAGTCATTTGTGATGCAATTTGTAATTATTTATATGAGTAAAATACTGGGATAAATTAGTTAAAAATCCCTAAAAATGTAGAAATTATGGAAAAATATCAATTGATGCTAATGCATAGTTTTGAAGGTATATATGCATTTTGAAAGATACTATAGGGAAAAATTGGGTATCAACAGTTGCCCCTCTTTACCTGGGAAGGATGAAAGAGTTGTCGGGTAAAGATATGATGGCTAATTTTGACCGAGCGAGATGGTTTGAGAGATTTAGGCCGCACTCTGGCTTCTGAGTTGCCTACATATCCCTGGTTTTACAGGAATCAGGCTGTGTGTAGTTCCAGATTCATCGGCGGAATGAACCGATGAAGTTATCCCAAGAACGGACACGAGGTTTTGGAATAGGTGAAAAATGGTTATGGTGAGCGGTCAGGTTTGAAATGATTTAAAGGAACTGGAGCGGAATTTCTCCGGTTGGTGTAGCGGTTGCTTATCGGATAACCTTCAAGTAAGAGACGTACTACTAGCATATATCTGTGCGTAAATTTAAACATGATGCAAATTCCCTTCGGACCATGAAAATCGTCTTTGGACGGTTTAGGATGATGTCTTTAGACCATGATGTCCTAGGCTATGACTTGTTCAATGAGGGATTCACAGGCCATGATATGATGTACTCGGGCCATGAAAAAATGGTGCCTCCGAACCATGACGCCTTTGAATAATGATATGCTAGTTTGAGAGATCCTCAGTCCATGACATGGTGTCTTCCGGCTATGAGGATGATGCCTTCAAGCTATGCCTCTTTCGGACAAGTTGGCGATATTTCAGCCCGTGAAATACAAAGGTATGATTCTAGGAGCAGCAATGCATGGCTTAGTCTTGTATGAAGTCGAGGGCAGAGCTTAGCCCGAAAGCGGGGAAGATAGATAATGCAGGGGAGACAACGCTTAGTCTCAGCAAATAAAAAGGCAATATTGGCCTTATGAAAATAGGAGGAAGGTCTTAGCCTTATGCGAGGTTCAGGACATGGCTTAGTCCCATGCAGATGGAAGGCAGTTCTTAGCCTTATGCAAATGGAGAGGCTGGGCTTAGTCTCATGCAAGATTTCAGGACAGGGCTTAGTCCCATGCAAAGAGAAGGCAACACTTAGTCTTATGCAAATATGGAGGTAGGGCTTAGCCTCATGCAAGATTGGGACAGAGCTTAGTCTTATGCAAATAGAAGCCAACGCTTAGCCTTATGCAAATATGGAGGCAGGGCTTAGCCTCATGCAAATGGAGAGGCAGGCTTAGCCTCATGCAGATATAGAGACAGAGCTTAGTCTCATGCAATATTTTGGGAAAGGGATTAGTCCCATGCAAAGATAAGGCAACGCTTATCCTTATGCAAATATGAAGGCAAGGCTTAGCCTCATGCAAGATTGAGACAGAGCTTAGTCTCATGCAAAGAGAAGGCAACGCTTAGCCTTATGCAAATATGGAGGCAAGGCTTAGCCTCGCGCAAATGGAGAGGCAAGGCTTAGCCTCATGCAGATATGGAGACAAAGCTTAGTCTTATGCAAATATGAAGGCAAGGATTAGCCTTATGCAAGATTGAGACAGAGCTTAGTATCATGCAAAGAGAAGGCAACGCTTAGCCTTATGCAAATATGGAGGCAGGGCTTAGCCTCATGCAAGATTGAGACAGAGCTTAGTCTCATGAAAAGAGAAGAAACTCTTAGACTTATGCAAATATGGAGGCAGGGCTTAGCCTCATGCAGATATGGAGACAAAGCTTAGTCTTATGCAAATATGGAGGCAGGACTTAGCCTCATGCAAGATTGAGACAGAGCTTAGTCTCATGCAAAGAGAAGGCAACACTTAGCCTTATGCAAATATGGAGGCAGGGCTTAGCCTCATGCAATATTGATACAGAGCTTAGTCTCATGCAAAGAGAAGGCAACACTTAGCCTTATACAAATATGGAGGCAGGGCTTAGCCTCATGCAAGATTGAGACAGAGCTTAGTCTCATGAAAAGAGAAGAAATAGTAAGTGATAGCAGAGTATTTCTTAGCTGGCAGTGGATTCAATATCGTTGTTGTGATGAAGGTTGTGATTTCAAGGCGTGCATATTCCTTGTTCCTGCATTCAAAGAAAAATCGTGAGTTCTGTAAAGGGAGAGGCCGGTTCGTGCCTCCGTCAGCTTGCTTGACTTTCTTTGCTCGGTTCGAAGATCCTGCTCAAATCATTACGGGTAGCGTTTGCTAAATAGAGTTATTTCAAAAGCAAGCATGCGTAGTTTTCAAAGTCATAGTAAAAAAATATGTTTTTTAGAAAATTGGTTAGATGAAGCAGTGACTGTGACACGATCCGAGACATTTCGACTTCTCTTGCCGCAGAATTTTGAGGATCCTCCTCAGAATTCTGCCCCAGTTAGACGGACAAGCATTTCTGACTACTGTATATGCTGCGGTCGGCTGAACTTGCTTTGGAATTTTGAGGGTCCTCCTCAAAATTTTGCCCCAGTTTCTGGTTGTGGGGGGAAATAGAAATTTTACTGAATTGTGACCGAACCCACAGGGCTGCCTACGTATCCCCTCTTAAATGGGAATCAGATCGAGCGTAGTTCAATTACAGTCATATACGAAAAACATAAATAGTTACACATAATATCGCCTGCATCTGAATTGATTGGTTTTGGCCATACTTCTCCGTCCATTTCTGCGAGTATGAGAGCTCCCCCCGTTAATACTCTGTGAACCATGTAAGGACCTTGCCAATTGGGAGAGAATTTCCCTTTGGCTTCATCCTGATGCGAAAGATCTTCTTCAACACCAGCTGCCCCAGTGTGAACTGTCTCGGCTTGACTCTTTTGTTGAAGGCTTTGGACATCCTGTTCTGATAAAGTTGTCTGTGACATACCACATTCACCCTTTTTCTATCTATGAGGGCTAGCTGCTCATAACGGCTCTTGCTGAGCTCAACTTCTTGTATGATCCTCAAGGAAGGAATATCTAATTCGGTGGGAATAACAACTTCAGTACCATAAACCAACAAATAGGGTATTTCCCCGGTTGATGTGCGGACTGTGGTACGGTATCCCAGTAAAGCAAATGGTAGCTTCTCATGCAATTGTTTATGATTTTCTATCATTTTCCTCAGTATCTTCTTGATATTTTTGTTGGCGCCTTCTACGGCTCCATTCATTTGAGGTATGTATGTTGTGGAATTCTTGTGCTTGATTTTGAAAGTCTCGCACATGGCTTTCATCAGATCACTATTGAGATTGGCGGCATTGTCAGTGAGGATAGATCCTGGAACTCCGAACCGACAAACAATCCGGTCATAGACAAAATCTTCCACAACATTCTTAGTCACTGCTTTGTAAGATGCTACTTCAACCCATTTGGTGAAGTAATCAATAACTACCAAGATGAATCGATACCCATTTGAGGCAGTGGGCTCGATTGGACCAATGACATCCATTCCCCAGGCGGCGAATGGCCAAGGTGAGCTTGTTGCACTGAGCTCATTTGGCAGAAATTTGATCATATCTGCATGCACTTGACATTGGTAGCATTTTGGAACATATTGGATACAATTTGTCTCCATGGCCATCCAGAAATAGCCGGCCTTAAGTATTTTTCTTGGCCAAGACAAAGCCATTCATATGCGGGCCGCAGGTTCCGGCATGTATCTCTTCTAGAAACTTAGAAGCTTCTTTCGCATCGACACACCTCAATAATCCCAAATCAGGAGTTCTTCTATATAAGGTTCCTCCGCTGTGGAAGAAATTGTTGGACAATCTCCGAAGCGTGTGTTTCTGAGTATGGTTTGTATGCGCCGGGTATTCTCCCTTTGTCAAATACCTCTTGATGTCGTGGAACCAAGGCTTCCCATCTGTTTATTCTTCAATATGAGCAAAATATGCCGACTGACTATGGATCCTTACTGGGATAGGATCAATGAAGTTCTTGTCTGGATGTTGTATCATTGATGACAAAGTGGCCAATGCATTGGCAAACTCATTCTGAATTCTGGAAACATGTCGAAACTCTATCTTTGTGAACTTTTTCCTCAATTCCTGCACATGGTGCAAATATGGTAATATCTTGGAATTCTTGGTTGCCCAGTCTCCTTGTACCTGGTGCACAAGCAAATCTGAATCACCGATCACCAACAACTCTTGAATGTTCATGTCAATGGACATGTTGAGTCCTAATATGCAAGCCTCGTATTCTGCCGTGTTGTTGATGCAGGGGAATCTGAGTTATGCAGATACCGGATAGTGCTGACCAGTTTCCGATACCAAAACGGCTCCAATGCCGACTCTTTTAAAATTCTCCACTCCATCAAAGAACATTCTCCAACCGACATAGGACTCAGCAATGTCTTCTCCCACGAATAATACCTCTTCATTGGAAAAATACGTTTTTAGGGGTTCGTATTCTCCTTCCACAGGGTTTTTAGCAAGATGATCTGCCAGTGCCTTTCCTTTGACTGCTTTCTGAGTTATAAACAATGTCGAACTCGCTCAACAAGATTTTCCACTTAGCCGTCTTGCCAGTAGGCATAGGTTTTGAAAGATATACTTCAAAGGATCCATTCTCGATATGAGGTATGTTGTATAGGCACAAAAGTAATGCCTCAATTTCTGAGCTATTGATCACGCTAAACTATGTCTTGTAGAAGACTAAACGGGCGTTGCAAATATAATCCTGGGGTATTATGCCCAGA
>ML357563.1:0-29320 GCA_005239505.1 Nicotiana paniculata | reverse complement strand
GGAGGTTTATGTGTTTGGAAGTTTACGGGTTTAGAAATTATAAAATTTACGGGTTCGAAATTTCGCTGTCGAAAGTTTAGCGGTTCAGAAATTCATGAAATTTATGGGTTCGAAAGGTTGTTGGTTCGAAAATTTATGGCTTCATGTTTATTGTATCTAAATTATTTATGACTACTCTGAAAAATTTATTTTCCTTAATTTGCGTACCAAACATAGAAAAATGAATAAGATTACTATTTGTTTTCCAAGAAAATATTTTTCATTATACCAAACACACCCGTAGTGTCTGAAATAGTCTTGGCAAAGCCATTCAAATATTATGTGGCTGAAGTTTAGCCATTGTTTCACTTTTTTTTTCAACACAACTAGGTAGATTCTATTAAACCACAATATCAGTCAACATTATATAAGAAGTAGAGGCCTCATTGACAACCCAAATAGGAAAGTTTTTATACCATGATACTGCATTACCTAAAATCATAACAAACTTAGCTAACTTGTGACTACAAGTATTGTACGTCCTACTTATCTAGGTGATGTCTAATGTGCCACACATCTTCACAAATTATATTTACATCCAATGAGTTAACCATCCTTCTATTGAGCATATGAACCAGCCTTTGAGAGTCTGATAAAATAGTAATTTTCCTCTATCCACAATTGATAGCAATCTGTAAAGCTTTCTTAATTGCCAATGTTTCAGCTATCACAGTCTTCCCAACAAACTGAGTGGGACTACCATGGGCATGAAGCACAACATTGTCAGCCTTCAAGTCTACCATCTCAATAGTTGCTTTCCGTATCTTTTGATCCAACCCTGCATCAACAAAAATTAGTATATTTTTAGAGAACAAGTTAGAGCCATTGAGTTCAATTCGTTAGGTGGAGGTGTCTTAGATTATTGAACTACATCAGAAAATTCATTAAAATCATACATTTCTCTTGACAAGAGCTCAGTTTCATTCCATATAATAGAGTTGAAAGGCCAATCATTTCTAGCATTCCAAATTATCCACAAAATGGACACAAAAAGTTCTAGCAATCTATTAGATTATGGGTATTCATTAGTATTCAAGTACAAGCCAAACCACCATTTTGAAAAATCGGTAATAAGTTGAACATTAGGCCAAAGAACTGGACTCATTTTTCATACATTAACAGATCTTAAATATTGAAAAAAATGGGTTCTAAGGTTTCATGCTCTATAACACAAATTGGACAGATTTGAGCCATGGAATGAATTTCTTTAGCAATAACACTTTTAACAGGCAACATATTCAAGATACACTTTCTTAAAAAGTATTTCAGCTTATTTCTAGTCTTTAAGGACCACGAATGGTTCCAAAATGATTCAGAAATATGAGAGCTACAATGTGGAGTACGTTTAGAAGACCTACCGTTCATTAATATCAACTTAACAAGATGGTACCCAGATTTCACTTCATAATTTCCTGAATTAGTATAATGCCAAATGAATTTATCCTTTCCCCCAACAACTGAAAGAAGAATTGATAAAATAGCAAGCATATCATCTTGATTGAAGAGTGAATTTACAGTCTGAATATTCCATCAATTTAGATATGTATCAATCAGTTCAGAATATGTCATCTCACAAGACATTCCCCCTATCAACCCACAAAGATAAAAAGAAATTTCTTTAGGCAATCATGGGTCTCGCCACACATTTACATTTGTTCCATCTGAAACACACCACCTAACTCCTTTTCACAAAAGATCACGACCCCATAATATACTCTTCTATATCAAAGAGGAAAAATTATTAAATTGGGCTTGTAACAATGACTTAAGAAAAAAGTATTTACTCTTACGCACTTGAGAGACAGATAATTATGTTCGGTCAATATTCCACGTGCTAGTTTGGCTAAAAGAACCATATTAAAATCTTTGAGATCTTGAAATCCTAAGCTACCCCTGAATTTCAGTTCACATAACTTATCCCACCTCTCAATGTGCAGCTTTCGCTTCTCTTCTATGTAACCCCACAAAAATTTGACAAACAAACTTGTAATTTTCTTACACAACCAAATAAGTAACTAAAAACAAGACAATGCACAAGAGGGAATAGTTGCCAAGTCAGATTTTAATAAGATCTCTTTTCCAGCTTGGCTTGAAAATTTGCATTTCCAACATTTTATTTTAGAAAGAATTCGTTCTTTTATTAAAGATAACAAGTCCTTTTTAGATCTTTCCACCACAGCTGGCAAGCCAAGATAAGTCCCTCTTGTGCACATCTTAATATTTCCCAGATAAGAACAAATGATT
Source organism: Nicotiana paniculata (assembly GCA_005239505.1). NCBI lineage: Eukaryota > Viridiplantae > Streptophyta > Magnoliopsida > Solanales > Solanaceae > Nicotiana > Nicotiana paniculata. Next base: position 27,037 of record ML357563.1, on the reverse strand, counting down.
GACTTCTCACTCTCACTAGTATTTTTGCTAAAAAGGATAGTAGACTTCTCAAATATAACAACCTCTCAGAACATTGTGAATAAGTGTCCAAGATAGTATTAATATGAAATGTACTACTCATATCGGCTTTACAAAAGCTAATGGAATCATCAGCAAAAAATAAGTGAGACCTCGAAGGGCCATATCTACCAAATTTAATTTATTTTAGTGTTTCTTGCTGCTCTGCTGAATGTAGCATTGCTGATAAACTGTCAATACAAATTAAGAAAAGATAAAGTGATAGAGGGTCATCTTGTCTCAAACCTCTGGATGGCTTACAAAATCTATAATTTTCCCATTCAGATTGAAAGAAAATGATGTAGTAGTCACACATGTCATGACTCAATCTACAAACTTCCTATGGAAACCCATCTTGTGCATCATGTGTTGGATATAAATCTATATCACACGATAGTATGCTTTTGACATATCCAATTTTAATGCCATAAGTTTCTCTTTCCCTTTTCTTTTATTCTTTAATAGTCCCATAAACTTGTGTGCTAAAACAACACAATTTGTCGTTTTCCCACAAAAACTGCCCGATTTGGAGAAACTATTAAAGTCATCAAGGAATTCATACGTTTTGCCAAAAAATTTGCAATTATTTTATACAAAGTAGAACACAAGCTAATAGGTCTAAAATGATGTACAGTAGTGTGTGTTTTTTATTTTTGAAACTAAAGTTATCAATGTTTGATTCCAAAGAGGTAAAAGATTTCATGTTTCAAATAAATACCTAAATGCTGAACACACATCATTAGAGATTAAAGACCAAAACTTTTACAAAAATAGAGGCGTCATTCCATCCACACCAGGTGATTTTGTGGGTTGCATTGAGAAAACACCAACTTTAATTTCTTCGTTTGTGACCTCAGAAAGAAGACCTTGATTCATAATTTTATTTATGGTAATAATTATATGATGTAATATTCCCTGGAAGTCTGAAGTACAGGAAGAAGTAAACAACTCACTATAAAAATCTTCCAGTTCCTTCACAATACCATATTTTTCACTTATCCATTCTCCAGACGCACTCTCAATTCCTTTTATTATATTTCGGCGTCTTCTTTGAAAAGTAGACATATGAAAAAAGGAGTATTTTTGTCTCACTCATTTAACCATTACACCCATAATTGAAATACTTCCACTTAGTTTCTTAATCCCTATAAGCCATACCCAACTCTTTTTTCAATATCTCAATGCGCGTAAATTCGGGGCCTTTTAGGTTATTTTTTGCTTCCTTTAGTTGATTTTTAGTACTTTAATTTTTACTTTATAATTGGATCCGCTGTTCTCAATCCAAGACAGAAAGTTTTTTCTGCAGTGTCTAATCTTAAAACAGACTGTCCGTTCTACAACCATCACTTTTCCTATACCAAGCCTTTTCAATTAATTTACGTGCCTCAGGTTGCTCACCCAATGTTTATCAAAGTAAAATCTCTTTTTTCATCGGTCATCTAATCCTTCAGTGGAACAGAGCATTAAGACATGATTCAAGACATCATTTTTAACATGAAGAACAGTAGGATGGTCATATTTCAATCTCCATTCTGGTGATATTAAAACTCTATCCAATCTTTCATGGATTAATTGTTCATTCATTCTATAGCAAGACCAAGTCCAGGGTTGTCCTCTGTAGCCTAAGTCAACAATCCCTAACTTAAAGATGAGATCTTTAAAATCATTAAATATCCAAGGAGCCCGAGCATTTTCCCTTGATCATTAAAGTCTCCTAACAACATCCATTGATTTCCCCAATTAGTAGACCTATGAATCAATTCGAACCATTATTTCCTCCTAATATATCTCTATAAGTGCTAGAATACACGAAGATACAAAAGAAAGTATTCCACATTTCCTTATCATATATCATGATAGCCATTTTTTTGCTTGACTTTAGCCATTTTTGCATGAAGTTCATGTATATGGATGAAGTTACAAAGCCTAACTTCTGACACAAAATGTCTGAAGTGGGAAGATATGTAAAAAAAGGAATTAAAAGTAAGTACAAGTTAAATAGTGAAATCCAACCCTGCTTGCCCAACTTTTTGTTAGTGAAAGGACTTATTGATTAACCTTAGTAAGTCTTAAAATAACATGTAAATAACATATGTCATGCAATTATTTGTTAGTGGTATATAATTAAAATAAATGAAAATAAGAGGACTTATTTGTTACTTGGTGTGACTAAATTTTATCATTCACTTGATCGCCTTTAAATGGGAACGAGGATGAAATTTCTTTTCTTCTAACTAATTTGCCAATTGATGTCTTTTATACTTTCCTTTTTGTTCTTCAGATTATTAATATTTATGAAATTTTTATTTCTTCAAGAGGAATAGTTTCTTTCACACAATACAAGAGACAATGCCCTATATTCCAACTAGCATTAAAATTACCACTAGTCCAAGGTAACGGGGAGATTGACGAAGATGTCACACATCGCATTGAAGCGGGATGGATGAAGTGAAGGCTCACTTCCGGTGTTTTATGTGATAAGAACGTACCGCCAAAAATTAATGGCAAGTTTTATAGAATGGTGGTTTGACCGGCTATGCTGTATGGGGCTGAGCGTTGGCCAGTCAAGAACTCCCACAGGCAGAAGATGAAAGTAGCAGAGATGAGGATGTTGATATGGATGTGCGGATGTACTGATAAGTAGGTATTTGATCCTATTATTTGCTCTCTTTTACTTATGTTTAGGGCAAAAAATGCGTGAAGGTATTCCCGGAAACTAACGTAATATGCTTTCTTGCAGGGATTGTTCAAAATGAGATAAAGGAGTAATAATCAACTCATAAAGGAGTCAAAACTTGAACAAAAACCAAGACTGGTCCAGGAGATGTGGAACGCGGACCGCGTCAGAAAAGTGCGGCCACGAAAGTATCAACACGGTCGCGAACACTATTTCGAGGTCCGCAAAATGAAGAATCAGAGAGATGGATTTTTGGGCTATAACATGAACGCGGACCGCGTTAGAAAAGTGCGTCGCGAATGGAATTCACGGACCGCGGTTTCTGAGGTTCAGAGAGTTCACATTTCAAGCTAAAACAAGAAGTGCGGTCCGCATTAGGACTATGCGGCCGCAGAAGTCTCCTATGCGACCGCGATGAAAATTACACGGTCCGCAAAACCATGCTCAACCCAGATCCATAAGTTAAAAATGCGGACCTCGATCAGAATTACGCGGCCGCGAAAGCAAGAGTGTGGCTGCGGTCAGAATTACGCGGCCGCGTAACCTCCACAGGGGTATTTTTGTCTGAAAATTTTAGCTTAGTATAAATAGATATTTTTGTCATTTTTAGGTTATGTCGTGTATTTGCTGAGCACGTGAGACGACTGGAACTTTCCTTTTGGGAAATTTTGTAGTAGATTTACCTTACAACATTAGATTTTAATCTTTTAATCTAGTATTATGAATTTTATCTTATTTTCATCTTTGATTTATGCTATTTCCATGAGTAGCTAAACCCATATTTAGGGTTGTGACCCAACTCTAGTGTAGGTATTTAATGGGTATTAAATTTTAGGGCTTGAATATTTATGGGTTAGTGATATTTAGCCTAGTTCTTGCTAGAATTGAAGAACTAGTGGTTGCAAACACTGGTTCATGCCTTTATGACTTAGTCTCTTCTTGTGAAAGAGAGAATAAGTCTAGGAAAATTAGGCTAACAAGGAAGGGATGAAATCAAGAAATTGATAACCCTAATTAAAGGGTTAAACCTAGAGATAGTAATACCTGACTTGAGCTAGTTTCACTTGAATTGTATGAATACCCATTTGGACTTGAGAAAGACATATTGGGAAAAATCACTCAAAATACCAAGAGGTATAGAGTGAGTACTTGGGTGTGATAGCTATATTACGACCCCAACTAAATCAAGCTTGACCTAGATTCTTGCTACCCGTTAGATACCCACCTAGGTAGAAGTCACTACCCTAGCCTCTTTAAACACTTGAAAACCAACAATAAAAATATTTTACCTAGTTTCAATCATTGCATACAATAAAGTAACTTTAGAAGTAGAATCAAAACCAAAATGTATGGAAGTATAATTAGGAAAAAAAAACACATCTAGACTTAGATATAAACCTAATTCCAAATCAATTAACTCCATGTGGATTCGATCTCGACCTTGTTGGGTAAAACTGCATCGACCATCCTCGCTATTCAATAGTAGTGCAGGCTTGGAACCGATCAATTTTTGGCGTCGTTGTCGGGGAGTTAGACGATCTTAGCTATATATCTGAGTATTTGTGTGTTTTGTTTTTCTTTCCTCCCATTTTTTAATTTTGGTGTCAATTGCTTTTAGGTACCAAATGGCTCTTAACGAGGCCCTCAGACATATTCCTCAAGGGGGAGGAGGTAGAAGATAATGACGTGAATGAGGTTAATCTAGAACCTCAAGTACAAAGAAGAGGTCGCCCGCCTCATGACAACATTCCAAACCCTCCCCCACCTCATCCAAGGGCATCACACCAGGTGTTGCCCAATGAAGGCTACACAAGTGCAATTGTCCCGCCCCGGATTCGGGCGGACAATTTTCAAATAACCAATATCATGATTACTGTCATGACCCAATTTACCCTCCGAAAGGTATCGTGACGGCACCTAATCTCTATGACTAGGTAAGCCTAAAATTTGCGGAAATGAAAGAATCAATAAAAATAAAGACAGGAAAGATCTCAAGTACATATAACGTAGCTGCTCAACATATATATTTTTTACTTCCCAAAACCCGGAATGTCACCATTGTTACAAGCCGTGTATTAAATTGTATCTCTATACAATGAAATATGGAGAATATATACAAGTCTTCTATACCTATACTAGAGTAAAAGGGGACTCGTCGGATTCTGCGGACACGGCATAATTACCTCGCGGTCTCCTGGCTGCTTCTAGACGACTCCTAGCCACGATATTGGGTGCTGGTACCTGGATATGCATATGGATAAAACATGCGCAGGAAAGAGCGTGAGTACTCCACATTCGGCACTCCATAAGTGCCAAGCCTAAGCCCAGTCAAGTAGTGACGAGGTCAGGTTGAGGCCCTACTGAGTTTGTAAAACAAGTCAATATATAATTTTTCGAACAGTTAAATTAGACAAATAATGATAAACAGGATTAACGAAAACGAAAAGATTTAATAACATAAAGAGACCCTCGGATCAGCACAACATATATTTCAACAGTAAATGTGCAATGCAGTACACGGGAAAAGCTCCCGGATCTCAGTCCGTAGTCCCAATTTAAATATGCCATGAAGTACAGGGGGAAAGCTCCCGGATCTATGTCCGTAGTCCCAATTTAAATATGCATCTCAGTACAGGGGGAAAGCTCCCGGATCTCGGTCCGTAGTCCCAATTTAAATATGCAAAGCAGAAGTATGTCAATTACGGCTTAAGTTAACAATCCAGGAAAAACAACAGATAAGGATAGAGTAAAACTACCCAAGCATGATGTGACTAGTAGAAAATAAGAGGAATTCAAGTCAGAACAGGTAGGCATGCTTAATCTTAGGCTATCTACTCAATTAAGATAGGAAACAATAATATATGAATGAAAATGAGCGATTTCATGGGAGTAAAATAGGATTTTAGCACCAATAACCCGTATACGCACTCGTCACCTCGCGTACACGGCGTCCACGTAACAAAAATCAGTACAAAATGCCTAAGGGAAAGTCTCCAATACAGAATTAGGCAAGCCACTTACCTGGACTGCGCTAATCAACTCAATACCAAGCTTTTGCCACGAGTATCAGACTCTGGGTGGCCCAAATCTATTCAAATCGATTGCATGGTGTAAATATCACTTCAAGAGAACAAAATAACTAATTATTTATAAGCTAATACGCAAATTTAGGAAATTCGCCCAAAAAGTCCCCCTGGCCCACATCTCGGAATCAGGTAAAATTTATATATTCCGGACACCCATCCACTCACGAGTCTAACCATATAAGAATCTCTAAAATCGAAGGTCAAATACCCAATCAAAACTCAATAATTCGGTCTATGAAGTTCATCCCATTTTCCCCATAATTTTTGAAATTAAAGGTTGGATTTAAGATTGGAATCATGGAAATTGGTCTATAATGGATAGAAATCACTTACCCAAGTTATCCAGGTGCAAAAGTCTTCAAAAATTGCCCTTCCCGAGCTCTCAAATTGAAAATATGGGAAATAGCATAAACCCTCGGATTTGGGGTTTTAATATTCTGCCCAGGCATTTGCCTTATGCGATCGCGTACAATGAGTCGCGATCGCAAAGAGTAATGAAACACGCGCCTGAAAGTCCTTCATCGCGATCGCGATTAAAGGTCTGCGATTACGGACCTTCTGACCCTACATCAAGGCGATCGCGGTGGAGGCCGCGCGACCGCATAGAGCTAACACTGCACCTCCCTCAACCTTAGGATACCTTATGCGATCGCGATCCTGGGCGTGCGATCGCGAAGACTAACTGACCAGAACAATGCTATCACAGATGGACTTGTGCGATCGCGAAGCACAATCTCTGACCACCTCAACCTAACACTACGCGATGGCAGACTTATTCACGCGATCGTAGAGAACACTCAACTGTTGTTGTAAAACCAGCAAAACCAGCAAAGGCTTAGGCCAAAAACATGCCCGTTTGATCACCCGAAAGACACCCGAGGCCCCCGGGACCTCAACCGAACCTACCAACCAACCCTAATACCTCATTCAAACTTGGTCGGGCCTTAAAAACACATCTCATAACATCAGAATCATCAATTATGCATAGATTCAAGCCTAAGAACTTAGGAAATTTCTAGAATTCACATCCGACGCCGAAACACGTCTAGACTCATCCGAATGACCTCAAATTTGCACACAGGTCATAAAAGACATTACGGACCTGTTGTCGCTTTCGGAAGTCCGTTCCGAGCCTGATATTCAAATCTCACTTATCGGCCGAAATCATCGAAATTCTAACTTTCGCCAACTCAAGCCTAAATCCACAACCGACCTCGAAAACACATTTCTAGCACGCCCCTAACCCCGAAATCACCAAACGGAGTTAACAGAGTTGACGGAATTCCATTCCGGATCCGTCTTCACACAACTCTAGCTACAGCCATATTTCTAAAGCTAAATTCCATATTTATGGACTATGAGTCCAAAATCACCCCCGGATTTCAACACTCAACGCTCCGACAAGTTCTAATAACATAAATAGACATGGGAGAAGTGGTAAATAGGGGATCGGGGTGCAAATTCTTAAAACGACCGACCGTGTCATTACAATTACTCTATTAGAACGGAGGGGTTTCTTCACCAGAGCTCCACATCAAAATGCATATAAGCATCTCAAAGGTTTTGTAGACACATGTTGGGGTAGCAAGCACACGAATCTATCTGAGGACGCTTTGAGATTAAGGCTTTTCCCATTTTCACTTAGGGGGAAGGCTTTGGATTGGCTTGAGAGGTTACCCAACCATTCCATTACCACTTGGGATGAGTTGGCTGAGAAGTTCATAGTAAAGTTTTTCTCTCCATGACATATGACAACATTGAGGGATGAGATCTTAGATTTTAAACAAGAGCCAAATGAATCGTTACATGAAATTTGGGGACGATACTGTACAATGGTAAAAGAATGCCCCTATAATGATATGACTGAAGCGATGATCCAACAAACATTTTATAGGGGTATCAACACAACTAACCAGTGTGTGGTGAATCAGCTCGCTGGGGGTAATTTCATGAAAGTGTCGTATGCTGATGAATGTGACATATTAGATGAGATGGCAGATACCTCCTCAGCTTGGCAAAGTCGAGCCAACACTCCTCAGGGTGATCCTAATATTATCCACCTTCACAAGGAACTTCATGATCACGGACAAGCCATAGAAGAGTTGACAACTACCATGAATCAGTTGGCAAAGGCTCAAGTTCAGCAGGTTCAGGGGCCAAAGCAAGTAAATGCCATGGAAGGAGTGAATGTAATGGTCGACAAGATAAGACAGTGTGTTCAACAAGTGCGAAACAATCAAGATCAATTTGAGCAAAGTGATAGTGGTTACAATCAAGACGATTCTTATAATGATCAAAGTGAAGAGGTTTTGTCTGCCAATAATTACCAAGGTCAATGGAGCAATTCTCCAAATCAACAGTGGAGATCACAGGGAAACAATCAAAATTGGGGCAACCAAGTCCAAGGGAATTGGAATAGTGGCAACAACAACAATCCGAACAATTGGGGAAACAACAATCAAACTGGGTTATCAAGGAAATAACCAAGGCAATTGGGGTGGCAACAATAATAGTAATTGGGGAGGCAATGGAAACCAAGGGGGTTGGAAAAACAATAATAAAGGAAAGTAGGGGTCTAGCTTTCAAAGGCCCCCGATGTATCAACAACCCAATAACCCGCCTCCATATCCGTCACAAGGGAAAAGTTCTTCAAACAATCAGATGGGACGAATAGAAAGTATGTTCAAGCAAATGATGGAAAGAAATACCGACTATGATGCCCAAATAGCCTCCCACAACACTTTTATCCGCAACTTGGAAGTACAAATGGGTCAAATTTCTCAAGCAATGAACACTCGCCCTAAGGGGGCACTACCAAGTGATACGGTAGTAAACCCGAAGGGTGGAACAATACGGGTCATGCCATGGCGGTGACCACGAGAAGTGGTAGAGGTGGTGTTGCTAGTACCTCTAATATAAAGAAGATTGTGAGTGATGATGTGTTGTTGCAAGACGATGCCGAGCCAAGAAAAGATGTGCAAATAAATGATGAGAATGTGAACGATGAGGTGAGGATACACATTGATGACAACATGTAGGAGACTCAAAATGATGTGAACCCGTATAGGGAACATATGATAGACATACCGGAAACGATAGTGCCCAAAGCCAAGGCTCCTTTGCCAAGGCCTCCTCCACCATATCCTCAAAGGCTCGCAAATCAAAATAATGAGAACCAATTCAAGAAATTCATTGATATGATAAAAAGTTTGTCCATAAATGTGCCTTTGGTTGAAGCTCTAGAACAAATGTCGGGATATGCCAAGTTCATGAAGGACTTGGTAACGAAGAAGAGGTCAATGAAATATGACACGATCAAAATGACACATCAAATGAGTGCCATTGTGCATTCCATGGCTCCAAAGCTAGAAGATCCTGGTGCCTTTAAAATTCCATGCAATATTGGTAGTGCCGATTTCGCCAAAGCCTTGTATGATTTAGGAGCGAGCATTTTGATGTCATATTATGTGTTCAAGACATTGGGGGTTGGGAAACCAAGACCTAATTCGATGAGGTTGCAAATGGCGGACCGGACAATGAGGAGGCCATTAGGGATAATTGATGATGTGCTAGTTCGGGTCGACAAGTTCATACTTTTCGCAGATTTTGTGATAATCGACTATGAGGTGCCAATCATATTGGGGATACCTTTACTAGTTACGGGGAAGGCCTTAGTTGATGTGGAATCTAGGAAGCTCACCTTCCGGGTGGGCGATGAAAAACTTATGTTCCACGTGTTAAAATCAATGAGGCAGCCTAATAGCAACAAAGTATGTTCGTTTCTGGGTCTTGTGACTGAGGTGATTGTTGACGACACAAGTGCTATGATTAATGTGGAAGATCATTTAAAAGTTGTGTTGTTGAATCATGATGAGGATGATAATAAAGGCTTAGTAAAATGTGCAAATGCTTTGCAAGGAATGGGGTCTTATACATATGGGCCCCATAAACTTTCCTTGGACCTTGAGAACCGGAAGACTCCACCAACAAAGCCCTCAATCGAGGAGCCACCAACATTGGAGTTGAAGCCTTTGCCTTCACACCTTAGGTATGAGTTCTTAGTCCCTTGTTCCACATTACCTATTATTCTTTCTTCGTGCTTAACTAACGTGCAAGTAGATTACACCCTTGCGGTGCTTCAAAGGAGGAAGAAGGCAATAGGTTGGAATTTTGCTGATATTCGGGGTATAAGACCCGCCTTTTGCATGCATAAAATCATATTGAAAGAAGATGCCAAACCCTCATTGGAACGTCAAAGGAGGTTGAATGAGGCCATGCAAGAGGTAGTCAAGAAATAGATCGTCAAGTAGCTAGATATAAGGGTTGTGTACCCAATTTCTGATAGTTCATGGACTTCACCGGTACAATGTGTCCCAAAGAAGGGTGACATAACTGTGATCACAAATGATAGTAATGAATTGATCCCCACAAGAACTGTCACCGGTTGGAGGGTATGCATGGATTATAGGAAGCTGAACAAAGTGACCCGGAAAGACTATTTTCCATTGCCTTTTCTTGATCAAATGTTGGATAGACTTGCCGATCATGCTTATTATTGCTTTTTGGAGTATTTCAGATATAACCAGATTCTCATTGAACCTGAAAACCAAGAGAAAACCACCTTCACTTGTCCGTATGGCGCATTTGCATTCTCACGGATGCCGTTTGGTTTATGTAATGCGCCGACTACTTTTCAGCGGTGTATGATGGAAATATTGTGGATATAGTGGAGGACTTCCTCGAGGTGTTCACGGATGATTTTGGTGTTGTGGGATATTACTTTGAAGAATGCTTGGATAATCTTGACAAGGTGTTGACCCGATGTGAAGAGACCAACTTAGTACATAATTGGGAGAACTACCACTTTATGGTCGATGAGGGCATTGTCCTCGGCCATAAGATCTCCAAGAACGGTATTGAAGTGGACGAAGCAAAAATTGAAGTGATATCAAAACTCACTCCTCCTACTTCCGTCAAGGGAATGAGGAGCTTTCTTGGTCACGCGGGATTTTACTGAAGGTTCATCAAGGATTTCTCAAAAGTGGTGAACCCCTTGTGCAAGTTGTTGGAAAAAGATGCCAAGTTTGTGTTTAATGATTATTGCATGAAAGATTTTGGGATTCTCAAGTATAGGTTGACTACCACTCCCATCATTACTGCATTCAATTGGAGCTTACCATTTGAGCTCATGTGTGATGCTAGCGAAGTTGCGGTAGGAGCAATTTTGGGGCAAAGAATCAACAAGATATTTCATCCGGTCTATTATGATAGCAAAACTATGAACGACGCCTAAGTCAACTATATGGTGACCTAGAAAGAGCTATTAGCCATTATATTCACCATGGAAAAGTTTCGCCCGTACCTCATGGGTGCCAAAGTGATTGCGCACACCGATCACGCGGCACTTCGTTACTTGATGAGTAAAAAGGACTCTAAGGCTAGGTTGATGAGATGGGTTCTTCTTCTACAAGATTTTGACCTTGAAATCATATACCGAAAACGGGGTGAGAATCAAGTGGCGGCCACTTGTCCTGCTTGGAAGAGGAGGGGAGGCCCCATAATGGTTTCGAGATCAATGATTCATTTTCGGATGAACAACTCTTCTTCGTGTATTTGATCGGGATGCCTTGGTTCGCCGAGGTGTCTAACTTTTCTTATGATCGGCATTGTATCGGATGAGTTCTCTTCAAACCAACGGAAGAAGCTCAAACGGGACTGCTTGGATTTGTTGGGACGAGCTATATCTTTTCAAGATTTGCATGATGGTGTTATCCGAAGATGTGTTCCGGAAGAAGAGAAATTAAGTATACTTGAAGCTTGCCATTCCTCTCCCTATGGTGGTCACCATGGTGGGGCGAGAACTGCTACAAAGGTCCTAAGTTGCGGTATCTAATTGCCTACCTTGTACAAAGACTCTAGCGAGCTCGTTCGGGTTTGTGAAGATTGCCAAAGAACCGGTGGGATTTCCAAAAAGAATGATATGCCTCTCACAACCATCCTCGAGATTGATATTTTGGACGTGTGGGGCATCGACTTTATGGGACCATTTGTGAGTTCATGTGGGAACACTTCTATTCTTGTTACTGTGGATTATGTTTTCAAATGGGTTGAAGCTGTGGCTTTTCCCAACAATGAGGCACGGAGTGTGGTGGATTTCTTAAAGAAAAATATCTTCACAAGGTTCGGCACCCCAAGGGATATCATTAGTGATGAGGGTTCTTATTTTTGCAACATTGTCTTTGACACTTTACTTTCCAAGTATGGTGTCAATCATAAGGTGTCAACCCCTTATCACCCCTAGGCAAGTGGACAGGTTGAGGTCTCCAACAGGGAGATAAAGAGTATTCTATCCAAGATTTTCAATGCAAACCGGACTGATTGGTCAAGGAAACTTGATGATGCATTATGGGCATATAGAACAGCTTATAAGAATCTAATTGGTATGTCTCCGTACATGTTGGTATTTGGGAAAGCATGTCATCTTCCGGTTGAATTAGAGCACAAGGCCATGTGGGCGCTGAAGAAATTGAACCTTGAATGGGATGTAACTGCCAATCTATGGGAAGAACAACTAAATGAAGTTGATGAGTTCCGGCTCCATGCTTATTCCAGATCGTCCTTATGCAAGGACAAAATGAAGTACTTATATTATAAATACATCTGGAATAAGTAATTCAAAGAAGGTGACTCGTTTTTTCTATTCAACTCTCGGTTACGGAAGTTTTCGGTAAAGCTCAAGTCAAAGTGGAGTGGTCCTTTCGAAGTTGTACATGTGACTCCTCTGTTCGGTGCTCTAGATTTGAAACATAAGAATGGCGATATCTTTAGAGTCAATGGGCACCGAGTGAAGCACTACCTTGGCAAGATTGATGATAGCCACGTTGTGGCCTTGATCTGTTTCAAGTTATGATGGTAACATGCGTCGTGTCGCGACATTAAATCAGGCGCTTCTTGGGAGGCAACTCATGTGTTTTTCTTTCTTTTGATTTTCTTCTTAGATTAGGCATTATTTTGGACTAACTGGTTGCAAAGTGTATGTAGTAATTGGTTGTGTAGTGTAGGGAATTGACAAGGAAGAAAATTGGCTAAGTGACAAAAATTTCACGGACCGCATGAGTACTTTGTGGCCGCACAATTCTGTGTGCGGTCGCGTAGTTGAAATGAGAAAAATGCCAAATCTCTGAAGTTGGCTTGTCAAAACTCCTTTAGAGTTCACGGCCACGCTCAAATTTTTACGGGACGGCGAAAATTTTGCGGCAGCAGCCAATGTTTTGCTAACTGCACCCATGTGACTGAAGCAGATCTACAAAAAGGTAAAATAGTGCGGACCGCGACAAAATTTCACGGTCGCACTCAGATAAGGTGGTGGGTCCACTGGTTCTGAGTATAAATAGGAAGTCTTGAAATTGTTCAAACTTTACGAAAGATAATCTTTCATCACACCTAAAGGACTTTACACCTCTCCTTGTTTTCATTCTCATCTCATTCACATCAAGTGTAGATTTCCTACAAATTTTACAACTGGTATGTTCATTTCAACGATTTGATTTTATCTTTTTCTTTTCTTTTCTCTTTATTTTAATTTTCCTTTTTAGTTAAGGTTAGATGCATGCCATAGTGTCAAATTAATGCTTAATTGTTGCTTAAATACATGTGGGTAGTGTTTGTATGCCTAATGGGGGCTGGGGTTAGTAACTTTGCATGGTTCATTGCTATAATTTTTGCACAATTAGTGAAAACCCTAGTTATCAGTGTTATTTAGTGCCGATTTCATTTGAATTTTGCGGCCGCTGTCAATTTTCCGCGGTCCGCGATAGGGTATGTGGCCGCATCCAAAACTACGCGGTCCGCGATACTGTAACTTCAAAGCATTGAGGGATGTTTAGCTTTTACGGTCATGGTCACTTTTATGCAGCCCGCGGTTGGTCTTTCACGGCCGCGTCCAAGTTTTTGTGGTCCTTGCTTTTGAACTTCAGCGAGTCTATGATTGACCTTCGCGGCCGCGTTCACTTTTACGCGGTCCGCGATGGGTCACTCATGGTCATGTCCAATTTTCGCGGTCCGTGTTTGAGCAAGTTCAGAGAGTCAGTAGTCTGAGCCTGATCTCTTCGCGGTCGCGTTTACTTTTATGCGGTCCGCGATGGGCATTTCACGATCGCGTTCACTTTTACGCGGTCCGCGGTGCCCTGTTCAGAGAAACATTATTTTCATTTCATCTGTACTGCTTTAACACATGATTGAAACCCAATTCTAACTAACGTTCACTACTCGTGTGTTGCAGACAATGGTGCGTTCCTGTGGGAGAGGAGACACTTCAAAGGGGAGGGCAGAATCCTCCCGAGGCCGGGGTAAAGGAAAGCAGACCTTGCCCTTAGCAGCTGAAAGGATAATAAGCAAAAAGGCTACCCTTACTAGACCTCCTACCGACTCCTCGGATACAAGTGAATACCTCCCATCCGGGGAGACTTTTGAGGGGAAATCTGCACAACAACAATCGAAGGCTCAATCCCAACCATTCCACCTAGTCAATCAACCTACCTCCTCTTCTGGGTCGTTTGATGGCTCAGAGAAAGGTAGTGAGGCATCGGAGCCATCTTCCCCACCTGCTACAACACCAGTCTCAACAGCTGCCCCTATTAATGTTGATGATGATGACGAGGTCACGGATGACGGGAGAGGGGATGATACTACTGTGGAAGGATTGGCTAGGTCAAGGAAGCCCGAGGTTTTGGGCGGATAGATTCGTGAGTGAGAAGGCCTACTTAAAATTCTGGGAATAGTGGCCCCAAAGGTCACTCATACTCAAGCAACAGTTCATAATAATAGACCTCTTTCCCCACAATCCTAATGTCCTAAAACAATTCGAGGAAAGAAAAGGGTGGAGTACTTCGCCAACAAAGTGGTGGATGCAAATGAGTACCTTGTCAAGGAGTTCTACGCAAATGTTGCCCACATAAAAAAGGGCACCACTGTGACAAAGGTCCGGAACCTGAAGATCTGATTTGATGGAAACACTTTGAACTTGTATACTGGGTTTGAGGATGTGGAAGCAGTGAAGTATTCGGAGAAGCTGGCCTTAGATGAAGCAGCTCGTCCATGGATAGTGGAGATATTAGCCATTTGAGGGACGACACTGGCATGTCTCATAGCTGGAGTCCCAATATCCAGAAACACCCTCAGCTTTGAAGCCAAAGGGTGGTCCACATTTGTGTGCAGCCGGCTTGACCCTTGTTAGCATGATAATGTCCTCCCACTCTCCCGGGTGATTTTGATAGCTTCCATCATGGCGCGGTATCCAATCAATGTGAGGAACCTAATGTCCTACCACATCTCCAAGGAGGTTGGCAAAGAATAAAGATCCTATCCCTACCCCAACTTCATCATTGAGTATCTCGAGGACCAACAAGTAGAGGCGAGGCATTTTGATACGAAGGTGAGGCCTAAAAATCCTTTCTCCTTGTATAGCCTCCAAAAGTGCGGACAACCCAAAATCCAAGGGAAAAGCCACTACCTCCACTCGCTAGTCTTAAGATCCAAGGGTAGTGGCCACCGGGTCAGAGCCTTCCACAACAGTAGGTTCTTCAGCTGCCATGCCTTCTCCTTCATCCGGGCCATCTATCATCATGCCATTATATGTGCCCTCATCCTCTACTTACCCTCATACTGTACTGCGGGTTTCTCATATATCATCCAACCTTAACAACTGGATGCAGGTAGCTAAATCAAAGTTATCTGTCTTATCCAGTGCAGTAGCAGCACAGTCAGCCCCAGCACAACTTCAGGTGACTCTATCAGTGGAGGATTCATTGAAGGAGCTTCTTGGAAACAAGAAGAAGCTTCAACAACCAAAAGAATATCCCGGAGACTTTGGATGCACATGATAAGGTGATCAAGGATCTGGGCAAGCAGGTGAAGAAGATGAGGAAGACTAAAGCCTCAAAGGAGTCAGTGGAGAAGCTGAAAAGGGAGGTAGAGAAGTTCACTTCTGCTGGAGATATCCCATTGGACTTGCTCATGGAGGAGACAACCCTAGCAGCACAAGAAGTAGAGCATGGGGCATCAGATGCAACAACTGGCCAGTTTGAGGAGCCGGCTGCCACTACACATATTGCTAAGGAGATGATCTAGATGCTCCACAACCCCGTGGTCCCCCAGTCAGAGGATGTGGAGATCCATTTAGAGGACACAGAGGGAGCTGATGATCCTATGCAGTCCGAAGACCCCATTCATGTACATGACCCGATGCAGACAAAGACCACATATGGAGTTTTCTTTACTCTCTAACCTTTCCCTGATCTTATTTTGATATTAGTATTGAGGACAATGCTATTTTTTATTTGGGGGGTGGTCCATTTTGATTTGATGATGATTTGATGACATTGGTATGTAATAACAATGATACTATTTTTCTTTATCTTAAATTATTGTTATTTTCACTTTTGGTATGTATATAACTTTACCATTCGATGTATATATTCATTTTCATTATGTATATATTCGTGTTACTCCATTTTTTACATATTCATTTTACTTTCCATATTTTACTTCATAACTTCTTTCGTATTTTTTTCTTAATAGCTTAGATTCTTATTTACTTTAGTAGCTTCTTTTTAAGTTTTTAGATTATTTTTTACATTTTGCGTGATCAATAATCCTTTGGTTTTCTTAATGCTACGGTTCTTTTCAAAGGTGGATGTTGTGTGAATCGGGTGGCTCTTCCCAACGATGGATGTCGTGACAGCTTTCTTAAGGGATTGAGTATATTTTCTTTTTGCTTTGATATGTAGTAGTAATGAATAAAAGTGTTTCAAACAGGCTTCATTTGGAACTAACACATTTACCTTCGACCTTATGGTTAGAAACAAGTTGATTGGCAAAAAATAGCTCTAGTTGTGACATTTAGACTCTTGAGTTGACTAAAACAATCAACGAGTGGTTTGTTTGAGCCATTTGTGATTTTCAATCTTAGCTAGGGTTTTTGTGGGCCCTCGACTCTTCTATCTTTAACAATCCAGTAGTTTGATAGGTGAGGTATTGAATTGCAAGTCCAAGTCTCGTGCCAATAAGTCTATAACTTGCCCTGAATATTTGTCTAGGCGAAATTCTAAGTGTAGCTCGACTTGAGAAGTGATTGTAGGCTATCCTTGGTCCAATTTGAACTTTGAAAGCTTCCGTTGCCTACCAATATGATATCCCTAGTCAACCCCTTTGAGACTAAGCCTTTTTCATTCAATAGCCACATTACAAGCCTTTATCCGTTTTACAATGACCCTCTCTTGGCACCAATCTTTCCTTAGCATTCAGATGAACAATTGGCAAAAGCATAAGTTTGGGGGAGAGACGAGGAATTTTAAAGTGATAAAAGGTTCAAATAAGAAAAAGAATTGCAAAAAAGGAAAGGCAAAGAAAAAGAAGAAAAGCCAAAAAGAAATATGTCAAAAAGAAAGTGAAGGTTGAAGGGATTCAAAGAATGAAATGATGAAAGGCATGGAATGATGAGAAAAGGAGAAAAATGATTTTCATGATTAAGAAAGAGTGACAATATGTCTCTCTAGTTCCCCTAAGGAAGAAGAAAATGACTCAAAGAGTCAAGAAAGTATGAGCCGAAATGAGAAAATGGAGTGCTCAAGGAAAGATGACACCATCATAGTTCGATAAGTCCTACCTTGATCCAAAAGCCTTCATTACATCCCCGCTAAAGCCCTATATGATTTCAAGTTGAGTGAGCTTACATTAGTGGTGATTTACATAAGGGGCAAGCTTATGATACTTAGAGTCGGACTTGTGGCATTCTTTTGAGAGTGATGAGTGCACTTCTTCACAATCCTTGTTTTGAGTGTTACATTCCAAAAAGTGATATTTGCTAATGGAGAGTAAAGGAGGAGGAGTTTGGAATCCACAATGACCTATGTGAGAGAGCGAGCTTCCTTGATGAATTGAGTCAACTCTTGATGCTCTAGTGTCACATTAGAACTATGGAACTCAAAAGATCATAACATGATGTTGTTGATAACTCATTTATGTTGAGGGTAATTATTAGTCCCAATTGATGCTTGATGGAGTCACCTTAGGCCAGCTGAAATATCCTTGTCTTTTTCTTGTGGAGGTGGGAATTACCTTATTTGCTTGAGGACAAGCAAAAGATTAAGTTTGGGGGAGTTGATAAGTAGGGATTTGAACCTATTATTTGCTCTCTTTACTTATGTTTAGGGCCAAAAATGCCTGAATCAAGATTGACCTAGATTCTTGCTACCCGTTAAATACCTACCTAGGTAGAAGTCACTACCCTAGCCTCTTTAAACACTTGAAAACCAACAATAAAAATATTATACTTAGATTCAATCATTGCATACAATAGAGTAATTTTAGAAGTAGAATCAAAACCAAAATGTGTGGAAGTGTAATTAGGAACAAAACACACATCTAGACTTAGATATAAACCTAATTCCAAATCAAGTAACTCCCTGTGGATCCGATCCCGACTTTGTTGGGTAAAACTGCATTGACCATCCTCTCTACTCAATAGTAGTGAACCGATCATGTACCAGGAGACATAAGATTAAGAATGAAGTTATCCGAGACAAAGTGGGAGTAGCCTCTGTGGAGGACAAGATGCGGGAGTCGAGGCTGAGGTGGATCAGACATGTTAAGAGAAGAAGCATTGATGCCCCTGTTAGGAGGTGTGAGAAGTTGGCCATGGCGAGTTTGAGAAGAGGTCGAGGTAACCCTAAGAAGTACTGAGGAGAGGTGATTAGACATGACATGGCGCTGCTTCAGTTTACTGAGGATATGACCCTTAATAGGAGGGTGTGGATGTCGAGGATTAAGGTAGAAGGTTAGTGGGTAGTTTTTAGTTGCTCACCGATAGTCTTAGTAGCACACATGTCCCTTCATATTCATAGGTTTTTATTACGTTATGTGGTTTTGTTCGCCTCAGGTATTGTACCCCTTGTTGCTAGTATTTAGTACCACTTATCCTTTGTCTCTCCATCTTTCTTTTCTCTTCCCTCTTTCTTCCTTTCTTTCTATCCACTTCTTCTTATTACCTTCCTGAGCCGAGGGTCTATTGGAAACAGCCTCTCTACTTGTTAGGTAGGGGTAAGGTCTGCGTACAGACTACCCTCTCTAATGCCACCTGGTGAGAACATAATGGGTTTGTTGTTGTTGTTGTTGTTGTCACTTCAATATTTTTTTTATTTAATTTTTTCATATTCTTACTGTTCAACTACTCTTATAAAGTGTTGTTTCATTTAGAAACAAATTATAAAAAGGTTTAGTAATGTAAAGATTAACAATATAAAATTGTATAATGCATGGTTTTTTATGTTGAATGTTCCGGCCAATTGTTTTGAGTACTAGCGCGTCGTTCGAAATTTTTAGGCCTTGAGTAGCTTCATTTCATGTTTTATGACTTGAACGAGTGGTCGGAATTGAACTTCGGGAGTTTGGAGTTGATTTGGAAAGAAAATTTTAATTTCAGAAGCTTTAAGTGGGAAGAAATGGATAAGGTTTGAATTTTGAGTAAATGACCTCTGAATCAGGATTTGAAGGTTTCAATAGGTTTGTATGATGATTTTGGGCTTGGGCGTATGTTCGGGTTGAGTATCGGATCATCTGGGAACATTTAGGTGCTTATTATGGAAGGTTAGTTTGGTTTGAAGTGAGCTTTGGTGTTATTGACATCCGCTTGCGATTCCGAGCCTTGGAATGAGTTCGTATTGTGATTTATGACTTGTACGCAAATGTTGGCGTCAGTGCAGAATGTTTTGGTATGGTTCGGGCGCGTTCGTCGAAGTTTGAAAATTTGAAAGCTTAATGAAGGATTTCAATAGTCGATTCGTAGTTTCGATGTTGTTTGGCATGTGTTGAGGCATTGACTAAGTTCGTAATGTGAACGCGTTGGTATGTTTGGTCAAAGTCCCGGGGGCCTCAGGTGGATTCCAGATGACTAATATATTGGATTTTGAATTTATGATTTCTAGTTGCTGGTGCAACCGCTTCTGCGGAAGATTCATCACAAAAGCGAGGCAGTGAATCGCAAAAGCGGCTAGAGGTGATCTGGGCAAAGGCCGCAGGTGCGAAGAAATTCCCGCACATGTAGGACCGTAGATGCGACCGATGGAGCGCAAAAGCGGAGGTTGGCAGAGAAGGCCTGGGCCGCAGAAGCAGACATGGTCGCGCAGGTGCGCGAGTGCAGAAGCACTGGAGGCCTGTTGATACCCAATTTTTCCCTCATATTTCTCAAAAATACATATATATCTTCAAAATAGTGCATGGGCATCATCAAGTATTTTTCCATAATTTTTAAGGGCTTTTAATCAATTTATTCTTGCATAAATAATTATTAATCGCATCTCAAATAATTTTATGATGATTTATCATTTAATTTTCACCATCTATATCCGTATTAAGCTTAAATATTTTTTATACATTCATTATAATTGTATTTTGCATCCTTAGGCTAAAATTGCATATTTTTCAATAATAGCTCATATATATGCATAATTACATTATTTATATAGAAAATGACGTTTTACATTTTTATAATGTTAAGTAATTATTTTAGATCATTTTCATGCATAAGTGATATTTTTTGTTATTTATTAATTATTTTTTATAAATTATTTATGTGTTAAATTGGGTATTTAAAATCTAGCCCCTAAAAACCCCAATTTCGGACCTATACACTACCCAATTACCCCAGCCCAAC
The DNA here is from genome assembly GCA_005239505.1 of Nicotiana paniculata. Taxonomy (NCBI): domain Eukaryota; kingdom Viridiplantae; phylum Streptophyta; class Magnoliopsida; order Solanales; family Solanaceae; genus Nicotiana; species Nicotiana paniculata. The sequence goes on along the minus strand of ML357563.1, from coordinate 6,507 downwards.
ATCAAATACCCAATACCCTTAACCCTTTAACCCAATCCCACATTCGTTTATTATAACCTGACCAAGAACCCTTGAATCAGGAACGTTGATCTCCGAAATCAATAGTCCACATCACCCAACCCTTTTTAATTAACCTAACCCATCTAAACCCTAATCACTTCACCCAGCCCGCCGTCTCTTTACACTCCCTCTCTTATCTTCTCCCCCTATCCTCTCAAAATCCTAACGTCGTCACCCTAAATCCCTCCGATTCCAACTCCAAAATGGAATCAATCGTTGATTCCCTACCTTATTTGGCCCCTCCTTCTTACTGGCTACCCGTTCTTTGGTATAACCTAATGGCTTGCCTAAAATGACAAGTAGATCTGGATAGATTCGAACCAAAATTGGTTCTAAATCCTTAACCTGTTGTTTCCGTCTGTGTTCATCATTTTTTCTGTGTAAGTACGAATATTTTCGTATCTCTCACTGATTCGACTTAGCCCTAAAGGTTATAGTTTCATATTCTCTTTGATTCGAACCTAAATTGGTTCAGACGTTGATTTTTAGCATTATCTCGTCTATATTCACTTCATTATGCGTGAATCTGCCTATTCCTGTTAATTTCCTTTATTTGCCCTAAATTAGGGTTTCAGATCTTTTTCTAGTTCGATTCTTTGTTACTTTTTGAATAACTCGCGTCTATGTTCATTGTACACAGTATGCGATTATTTTGTCCTTCTTTCTCTGCTGATTTTATGGCTTACCCAAATTAGGGTTTTAAATCTGCTTTAATTGAACCAAATCTGGTTCGATTCTGGTTTTCTTTTTGAATAATCTCCTGTCTACGTTCATTGTATGCATTATGTACCTTATTTTACTGCTGATTTTTTGGTTTACCTAAAACTAAGGTTTGAGACCTTTGCTAATTTTTCGATGCTCTTTCCTTTCTCGTATGGGACTTATATTTCTCTTATTCTGTTCAATCTAGCATGTTTCCTTTATTTCTTTACCTTATTTTCCCTTGAACTGATTGTTAATTGATATTTTCCTTATTCTAAGCGTTCCTCTCCTGATTACACGCTATTATGCCCTGTTAATTGACTAAACCCTGTATTATCTGTCCTTAAATTAGACTTCAGGTGATTATGTGATTATTTTCTTCCCTTGTTTATGTGTATTTGATTACTTCCCTTATTTGTTCACCTAATTAAACACTATTTAAACACTTCCCCCATTTCCCCTTTGGATATACTCGAACTCTAATACTCTCACTAAAAACTTAGCTCGTTTACTCTGATTATGTGCTCATTGTTTCTGGTCTTGGCCGGCTAAAAGCCAAGGCCAAGTGATTTTGGACTTTATTGATGTGGTATATTTACTTGCTTTCCTGCTTAACTGGGAAGCCCTAATCCCTTGTAATTTCATTCTCCATGCTTTCATAATATGTGTTGCTCTACCAGAATGTTTAAATTTCGAGTATGATTCTGCCCTTATGCTTCTATGACTTTGTCTAATCCTATAGTTAATACTATTAATTTAAGATTAGTTATTTTGAATAATATGAATCCTCCTACAAGCTATCTTAATGTTTAACTTGTCTCATGTACTGTTTGCTAATACTACACCTGTTCTGAACTTTGCATTGTCAGGATACTACCAACATGTAATTAGTTAATTTATCCTAACTTTACAGATTCGTTACTTAGTTCATATACATGTTAATTTGTTTGCTAACATTTCTCGTATCCCTCTAAATTCATGTGATGATCTGACTGTTTTGCCTAAGTTGTTTATGTGATTAAACAATGGTTGTCCTAAATGTCAGTATGCTCACTTAGTATAATTAGGTCTCTTTGAAACTACGTGCCTTACAAACCTTGTTATTTTGATGAATACAATTCTGTGTTCTGAACTTGGTTTCTTCTGAACTCAGCACTGTTTTAAAATCGTCTCTACCTCCTCTTATATGTTGTTACTCTTTCAAAAACTTCCATTCTTAGCCCCTTAGGTTCTCAACCACCCCAGTGTGAGCACTGCTCAGGGTCTACATGAGACTCCTGTGAACTCTGACACACTGAGAATTGGTTCCCAATCTCTTGTGAGCTATCTTCTGAATGTGTGGTTCTGGTGTGAGCATTGCCCTGGGTTTCTGAGGCCCTTGGGAACTTTGACACATCAGAAACCTGGTTCTAATATGCTATGGGTGAATCACTATGATGTGCCTCAAAGTTATTATGGTTGAAAGGCCTGGTTCCTAGGTTTATTTGTACCTAATGAAGGCTCCCTATAGTATATTACTATTGTATAATTTATTTGATATTCTGAAATCAGTGCTACACCTAGAAATCATGTATATAGGTCTGTAACCATTAAACTTGTAGAAACCATGCTTATAGGATTCCATTAATTGGTTCTGAATTCAATCACCATTGTCAATCACTTAGGCGATATACCTGTAGGACTTAATAATAATTCTGGGTTTATGTTTGTGATGTATTACTGCCTGAAGTGCCCAGATTATACTGAATAAAATCAGTAGGCAAACAACAGGTCTTAACACTCGCCTTAATAAAACTACACTCTGTTTCTCACATAGATATCGTGCCTATAGGATTTTAAGTTTAACAAAGTTTGTTGAATTCGACTACGTTTATTTGCTGTTTTATGTGTGGAGGTTAATATGAGCCCATATTTGTCTTTTATCTGAAATTCCTAATTGTTTTTGCTTGTCTCCTATACCTCTACATTTTTGAGCAACATAGGCTGGGTCTAGAACTATCCCAAATAGAGGTCTTAATACCTCCAGGGCCATAAATAAGGGACGGGTAGTGCACGCATAGGAAACGAGCTAGAATAAACCAAAACGCTTAAGTAACAACTTAAAGATAGTAATAGGGTAGTAAGGAGATGATAGTCCATGTGCTAAGTACTATGAGTAACACCCCGACTTGAGGGAGTTACAAAGTANGGGGGGGGGGGGGCTATAGGCTAAAAAACTTAGAATCCCCCTCCTTTATTCCTGTTTCAAAATTAATCGAGTACCTTATTTGTCCAAATTTCTTTCTTTCCCTTAGACTAATTCGCTTAATTTAAGTTCGGCCGGGACCCACCGTTGTGGACTTCGAGGGGTGCTTAACACCTTTCCCCCGAGGTAACTTGAGCCCTTATCCGATCTTTGGTGATGTAAACTGGTTATATGGGTTATATGCTCTAGGTGCCCTAACATATCTTAATCCGTTAGGTGACGACGCTCTCAATTCCAATTCCCTACCCTCTCAAAATAGGAGTTGTCCCAAAATGTCGAAATCCGATTTCGCGAGAAAAAAGGGGCGCGACAACATGGCGACTATGCTGGGGATCTTTTTAGGCTCTTACCATAACGAACCTGTTTTGTGAATTAGTCTTTAAACATGTATTTATTATTCCGTTAATACTTGCACACCCATTCCCCTTACCACTCTATGTGAATTGATTTGCCTATCTTCATTCATTTATGATTTCTCTTCCCTGTTTATTACTTTTTACTATGGAAACTGACTTGTCTCTTTGTTTTCTTTCTTAAATGCCTTTACAATTATTAAATACCTCATTTTATCATTTTTCATCGTGCAAATACTTGACAACGTGTTATTTTCTTTTTGCATAAATCATGCTCAACATCATATTCCGCTCGTGCGTAATTAATACCATATCAACACTTGATGAGTGTATGCGATCTTCCTATATCACCTTTCTTGAATTTGAAAAGGCTTATTTGCGGTAAAACTAGTCGATCATCGGTGCAGTTGACGGTTCCGTGCCTTACCCCTTCAAGATGTCCGTTTGAGGGCACCAGTCTAGACCTCTATAGAAACTTTAATCTGATAATAACTGTAGATGCATCATGGTCAAACCTAGCTTGGGTTAATATGTTGCCGCATATTAACCCTTTAAGTAAAGCCTTGTCTAAAGTCCATCGGGGTTTCCATAATCCCAACAGACGCAACCACGATCTGTGCATTATTTGGAGAAATAAATGCTGATATGCTAATCGTTAATGTATAAATAGTCGAATCCGGAGGGGGAAAGAGTCTAACCTTGTTTATTTTGCAAAAAATGAGGCACGAAGTCCCAGATATAACCACAGTTATTGCTAGATTGGTGGGAGGACCTTCCGTCAAGTGACAAAAATCATGTGAAAAGGGTCCTCGGAAACTTACCTTCCTTATTAGACATCCAACCAAACAACATGTTGATTGAAGCTGCTACTATGTTCTGGGACAGAGTAAGGGTTGTATTCCGTTTTGGCAACATAGAAATGACTCCTCTTTTGGAGGAAATAGGGGGATTCGTTGGACTACCTTGGGACAGTCCTGGTTTATTGGTACTAAAAAATTGCACCCCCGTGGGGTTTCTGAAAATGATGGGCTTAAGAAAGAACGATGACTCGGTATGTTTGAAGAAGTCCTACATACCTTTGACTTCCTTTATGAACGATACAGACACAACAAATCTTACTGTATCTTTCATGACGAGTTCTCCATCACCTCCCTAGGTTGGATTCATCGTAGGGTTTTCGTGTTCATCGTCTACTTTTTGGGTCTAATAGTGTTTCCAAGACAAATGGACAGGATTCACACCAGAATGGCCATGGTAACCAAAGCCTTAATGGAGGGAATCGAGGGACAAACATACACTATTGTTCCTATGATTATAGCAGAAATATATTGGGCTTTGGATCATTGCCAGAAAGGGTTCAAACATTTCGAGGGTTGTAACTTGCTGCTACAGATTTGGTTGTTGGAACATCTCCAAAGAGGCCAATACCGCCAAGAGTTTCCACGAAGACCATGGAATGATCACATAACTTTCCATCACCCCAAAGTAATGACCTTTATCCCAGACAAGTTTTCTCAACGAGAGAAGGCTACAGAATGGGTACAGTTTTTTGACGATTTGACTGAGGACCAAGTTCATTGGATGTTCGAGTGGTTCCCTACCAGTGAATTCATCATCAGATCCAGGGATGTTCTACATTTGGTTTTGATTGATTAAGGGGCATACACCCCTATGTTCCTATCAGGGTCATGAGACAAGCTGGTAGAAAACAATTCATACCGCGAGTCTCCAAAATGAGTCACTATAGAGAATATTTTCAAGATGATGACATCCCGTAAAAATGTGAAGCTCAACACATGTAGCACTTGAAGGTCATTGTGGAAAAGGACACCATCTACCCATCATGGTTGGACGATAACATAGCAGGAATAGTTGAGGCAGGGGTCGGTCGAGGAAACAAAGTCATAGATGAAGTTGGTGAAGCACATGTGAAGTATAACAGACTCCACAAAAGAGTTCACGAGTCCGAGGCTGAGCATTTGGAACAACACAAGATCGATATGGAGTCAATCAATGAATGGAGGGAAATGGCTACTAGGTCAACGGAAAAGCTGGAGTATCTGGAGCAGGGTTTAATGAAGTTAGAGGGGAAGATGAGGAAAAGAGTAATGACACCCAGAATGCCGAGGGTAATGAAGGAGGACATCTAGCAAGAGCATACCTACTACTGGACATGCGCGACCTGGGGAATCTGATCAATGGAGCCAAGAAAGTCAAACCTGGAGAAGGTCCCTCTAGGACCAAGTAGATTAGGTTTATTTATTTTAGAATTACTTTTCGAATGTAATAAGGCAAATGCCATTAGTGACTTATTTATTTATTGTCGCTTTAGATTCGTCTTATTTATCACGTTAATGAAATGAGGAAATTATTGGCTTTAAATTTCTCCAAATTTGCTTGTCGCTAGGAAAACCTCGGGCACAACGAGGCTCTCAAATTAGGACAGGAATTTACATTTCCACAATATGTGTTTAAATACTGCAAATACTTTTCCAGAATTGTCATTGACTTGGCTACCTTTTTGTTTTTCTTTCTTTTTGATTATTGGTTCACACATACTGGAATAATCAGCATATCACACCAGATCCAGAGGCCCTCCATCTCCTCCTCCTCCTCCTCCTCCTCCACGTAATCCGAAAAGAAAAGGAAAAGCTAAGATGGACGATATGAGTGGTGTCAGGGCAGACGACGCTACACATGCGGAGAACGTGGAAACTTCCGATGGTCGGAGTACTCCGGCACCAAATGATTTGGTCTTACGGATGGAACATAAAATAATTGAATTGCAAGGGGAGCTCGAGCATGTCCGCAACTTGGCAAACCTCTCCCTCACCCTAAACGCCCCATATATCAACCAACCAAACACCCAAAACCCAGTACCTCCTCAAAACACACCAAACCAATGTCCAAAAAATCCTCCCGCACCCCACCAATATGCAACACCTCCCAAAAATCCTAATCATTTACCCATAGCTACACCCTCTCAACACAAGCTTCTCCCGACTCAATATCCGCAAACAATTATCACACTCCTCAGAATACCCCACAACCTATCCTCGATCCTCAAAATTCAACAAATGATCACCACTGTGAGCATGTGATTTTTACTCGCCGTATCGTCCTATAAAAATCCCAATAAATCAATTG